>JAJGRW010004565.1:0-52663 GCA_025461045.1 Carex parvula | reverse complement strand
TGGCAATGATACTAATCCACCTTTTCTCTTCCTTCACTTGAAAACCACTGAATCTGCCAAGAGCACCATCGCTAAGCCTGGTTGCCAAGATAGCTGCGGGGGAATTCCATCCCTTACCCTTTTGGCATTGGCCAGAAAGTGCTCCCTGTCTGAAGACTTCCTTGTCACTTGCACACAACTTACAATAATGGTACACCTTATCCTTACATTTCTGGTTTTCCGATTTTGAATATAAGCCTGTCCTTGGGCCAGGCACGTGTAGGCAGCCCAGTATCTTACCAGTGCTATAACACCAAGACAAAGAATGAGGATGATTATTCTCGATATTTGGCTTTGGTGAGACATGGCCATTTTGGGTCAACACCGAGAAGAACAAATTTACAGTCCTTGGGTGTAATACACTTGCCTATCTCACCCTTGACCTAATACTAGTTACATGGTAGGATGCCTTCTTCGTGTGATAGCCTAGATACCCTGAATAAGTACGGATCCTGCTCTGGAATTGGCTGTTGCCAAACAGCAATATCTAAAGAAACACAATATGTTGCATCAACTTTGATACAGATACAACAACTCGGGTGTGCATAAATTCAGTCCTTGCAGCTATGCTATGGTGGTGGAGGAGGCTCAGTTCAAGTTCCACACAACTTATATCACTACTAACTTGCTGAGTTCAACTCTGACACAAGGTTCTGGTTTTCTATGTCTAATTCAAGACTGCCAATGTGCTCAACTGGGCCATAAGAACACGACATCCTATTCATGCATAAGCGATCACAGTGTTTGTTTAAACTCAACCAGTTCTCATGGTGGTTCTCTGCAACTGCTCATATGGTTATGAAGGCAATCCTTACCTTGATGGAGGCTGCCAAGGTCTTTCTCTCTCTCTCACTCTCTCCTGCTATTGCTCTCTTTTATTATTTTATTTATCTTTTACTGTAGCTTCCAAAAAAACACGAACAGAGAGAATTAAAATATGTTGCAGTAATATGGGAGGCTTAATTATTTATAATATGTGTCATATTCATGCAGACATTGACGAATGTGCCAACCAAAGTGCATGCTCCAAGCCTGGAAAGTGTCACAATTTTGAAGGAGGATATCGCTGCTCTTGTCCTTTCGGCTGGCGTAGTAACCGAAACAATCCGAGAGAATGCAATCTCAAGGTGGCACAATTATAGGTATGTCACTACCTTTCAAACAAATAACTGTTAAAGTTCTGGATGTGGTTACAGGCTGTTAAAGTTTTCAGCGAGTTATATTTTTGTACGCATACAATCATTATTATAATAGCTCAATTGAAGTATATAAATATGTAACATGTTTGACACGTAATACGAACAAGGACAACATATTACATGGTTGAGAAAGGAACACAGTAGAGAAAAATGTTATATTCTTTTTTTTTTAATATATCATAGAAGAAGTAAATTATAAGATAAATATTATTTTATTATTTGCCAAAAGATTCACAAGGTTGGTTTTCACATTGTATGAATATACTACAGAAATTATTTTTATATACAAAAATTATACATAAAAAATAATTTAATTAATGTATTTTAAATAAATCTAGAAGAAAAACCATCAAGCAATGCCACACGTACATTTTTTATTACCGAACTCGAAATAAAATTGTAGGCAACCGAACCGTAATATTTTTAACATCATTTAATTTTTTTCAATTTTTCATATAAAGCTATACCCCATATGCCTAGATTTATCGAATCAACAATTGTCACAACAGGTGTTTTATATTTTAGAAGTCAATCATTGAGCCAACCAAGTTAGCCCAATCTGTTAGATGTACTTTTTTATATTTTAAGCATATTTAATGGGTTAAGGACTGCATTTTGTTATGTAATTTATGCTTGACATAAGGGTTCTTTTAATCAATCAGTTCGAAGTTGTTTACTATCAGGTGAATGTCCTTAAAAAGAAGTATAGCGATAATTTTGTCGACAAGGCAAAAAACTTTGTTTGCACAATGAACCAAAAAAACATAATATAACAAATGCGTTGCGTAAGATGTACAGAAAATAGATTGAAATATAGACAATACAAATGTTCAAAGTTCGTATGTAGACATTGATCAGAAACTAAGTATATAAATACTGTACAAATAATTAGAAGCAATATTTACAAATTTTCGTATCAGATATTAAAGCAAGTTTGCACTTAAAATTGTAGGGGCTGCTGCTGGTTTTGTCGCTTATCATTTCTTGGATTTTTTATATATGTGGTACTGGAAGAAGAAAGCTTTCTAAAGTAAAGAGAAGTACTTTCAATTGCATGGAGGGTGGATTCTGGTGGAGAAGATTAAATCAAACCAAGGGTTCGGTTTTACAATCTTCACGAAACAACAAGTAGAACAGCAACAAACAATTTTGATAGTTCAAATATTCTTGGCCAAGGAGGCCATGGCACTGTCTACAGAGGAACTCTAAGAGATCAACGGTTGCCATTAAAAAGTGTAAGATAGTCAATGAGAGAAAAAAGAAAGAATTCGGAAAAGAGATGCTTATTCTCTCACAAATCAACCACAAAAACATTGTAAAAATCCTAGGTTGTTGTCTAGAGGTCGAGGTTCCTATGCTAATATATGAGTTCATCCCAAATGGTACCCTATATCACTATATCCATTACAGAAATAATGGATCCCACATTTCTCTCGAAACCCACCTAAGGATTGCACGTCAATATTCTCTCGAAACCCGCCTAAGGATTGCACATCAATCAGCAGAAGCACTTGCCTACTTGCATACTTCAGCATCTCCTCCAATTTTCCATGGAGATGTGAAGTCTGCAAATATTCTCTTGGACCAAAATTACATGGCAAAGGTGTCAGATTTTGGAGCCTCAATCCTTGTTCCGACAGATGAAGCACAATGTGTTACACTTGTGCAAGGAACGTTTGGGTACCTTGATCCAGAATACATGCAATCTTGCAAACTGACAGACAAGAGCGATGTGTACAGCTTTGGTGTAGTTCTTTTGGAGCTTCTAACCAGCAAGCCCGTAGTTGATTTTGATGCATCAGAAGAAGAGATGAGTCTTTCGTCTCGCTTCCTTTCTGCTATGGAAGAGAACAAAATGCAAGACCTTCTAGATGATGAAATTAAACATGAAGATGATATGGAACTAATCATGGAGGTTGCTAAACTAGCTAAAGAATGTCTGAGTATGAAGGGGGAAGAGCGACCTACGATGAAAGAAGTAGCGGAAGAACTTCTTCGAGTAAGCAAGCTTAAGCAGCATCCTTGGGGACAAGAGTACAATCCCGAAGAAACAGTGACTCTGCTCAATGAACGATCCCAACATGCAATAGAGATTGAGCGTACAAGCAATTATTTCAATATTGATAAGGAAGCAGAGGAGAGCATTGCCATCGGTCGTTAATTACCTTAATCTCTTGTCATATTTATGTCGGTTGTATATTTTATTTTCTCATTATTATCACCTTTCTTATTATGTAGTCATTTTGGTTTCCATAAATGTATTGTATTGTATTATGTTGTTGGAAATGCTTTCTCCTATGTTGTGTTGTATTATGTTGTAATTTATGATTTCTTTGTGCTCTAGTTTGTATAATTCCGTCAGCTTCCTTATAATGTATCATTGTATTGGGTTCCAAGATTTGTAATAGGAAATAAAATTAGTCCAAATAGAGACAGATTCTACGCTAATATTTCCATTCTTATATTAAGCACGTCGATGTCCTGATTCTCCAACGTCTCTGATTAAAAGATGAAATTTCAGATTGAATATCAACCCTCCAATCAAATAATTTTTTAAGGTAGGAGGAAGAGGTTTACACGAATTGTGCATGCTGCTATAAAAAATGCAAAGTAGAAGAGGACTTGCAGCATATGCAATGAGAAAGCGGGTCACAATTCTAAAACTTACCTTAAGGTTAAAGAAAAATTCCTTGTTGGTCTTATTTTTATTTTATACATTTTTTGCAAGTTAGAAATCAAAAGTACCGATCCGTATCCGTATCTGTATCCGAAAAATAAAAGCAGATACGAATATGATTTTACCACTACCCGATCCGTATCCGATCCGTTTGCACCCCTAGCTGCGACTATGTGGTTTCTGCGGGAGAGGAACTAGATGTACCTATTGTTTTGATACAAGAATTGTTCTAGACGACTAGACCCCATGGATTCAACAGATCTCGCAAGAGCAACCTCGCTAAGAGTTAACACACAATCAAATGGTGACGACGATGAGTCTGAAAGCCAAGAACAAGATGTGCCTAATTAATTAGTACATTATTTTTTTGGTTTTGAAACACAAGCATTGGAACACAAATACCAGCTAACAACAACCATGCACCATGAAAGAGGGAAAGGCATCAAGTCTGAAATGAATAAGAGTAGGTTTCATTATTAACACCATGTATATATGAAATATATTCTGATATAACATTGCACACCATGTCCTATCAGGTATGTGTGCTTACTAATTACTAAATGCTGCCTCTTTTGCACAAATTACAAGCTATCTATCATAGTGTTTGATAATCTCAGTTCAATATGCTTTAGTGCTGGCAAGTGGTATGGATGCAACCAATTATGAAGATTTTCTAGTTTGGGCTGTTTGAGACAGGTCGAAACGACTAATTTAGTGATGAAACAAGGGAGGTGAGAGCGAGTTGAGGCCTTCTTAAAAATATCAAAATGAACTTCTGTTAAATTTGGCAAACTGAGAACCAGTAAATTAACCAAATTGTCAAATCCTTCAGGAAAACAATGTAATATATAAGCAATCATTCATATTCAGATACTTATGAGTTCATTGCACCAGCTTTTTGCTTCAGCAATGCAACTGTTAGTATATTCAGAGAGAGCAATTTCTTATATTAATTTGCACAACTCATTTTGCTCCTTCAGCTTTAATTTCTTTAGAAAAACTGATACATGAAGTATATCAAGAGGGCTTTCTGTTCAGAATTGCCATTTTCTAGGTCATGGATCACATATTTATTTGAGCCATGTTCATATATGCTACCATGATACTTCATATATGGTCCCGTATCATATCCGATACATAGAGGTCCCGTATCGGATACGATACGTAGAGATAGCAAACGTGTCAATAGACCGAGAAATAATCAAAGATAGAAAAGCACAGTTAACACAACATGAATCATTAGTAGGTAACAAGTGATGACTAACAAAAAATCCAAAGAAACAGATTCAAGTAGCCAACAAACAACATAAAGCAGCACTTCAAGTCAAACATAACAACCAAAACCACAAGTCACAACATAGATAGACCTAATTAAGAAACAAACAAACAGTATCTCTGTATGTCATTCCCGCATACAAACAACAAAAAACTGACAAGTGGGGATCACTCAAGAGACAAGGATGCGAGCTGATCGGCAGTGGCAGGGGCGTTGGAAGCCTGCTGCTGCTGCTGCTGAGCAGCGGCGACATTGCGAAGCACCTCCATGGCCTCGGCAACCTTGGACTTGAGTGCGTCAGGGGATTCCAACAGGTGCAGCACCTCTGTCTGATCCATCTCAAGCAACATCCCCGTCACCTTCGCTGCGTGGTCGTGCTCCAGCTGTTCCACCAACGGGTACAGGTTTTCTCCCAGCATCTACACATTACAAGAAAATATATTATATTTTTAGATGTATACTGAGTGGTAGGATCAATTTAAGTTTAATTAGTATTTAGTTAAATTTTTTTAAGAAAATAATATTTTCTAAAAAGAATTAGAAATGAATGATACTTGTAATTCCTTGGTATATTTTACTCTTAAAGAAAATGGGGACACAAATATGCTGTCGGGTTAGTTAATTAGTCTGTTTAACAAGCTGCTTTCTTATGACCAGGCTTATCATATGTAGCCAATGGTAACTTCAAATATATAGACATCTTCCTTTCGAATTTATTCGTATAACAAAAACTGAGTCCCGCTACACTACTTGTATAACCATATCAGGGTATATGCTTATAATTCATATATCAATTTTTATAGTACAAATGACAAATCCGAACAGTTCAACATGAATCCACATTAAAATGTGCTTGGAGACCAAATTTTAATTTTTTGGAAATTATTTACTATTTTTTTTTAACATATTATATGCAACCAAAGCTTTCCTGAAGGAGATTGGTTCGATCGGTTTGGATTTGTCGTTTGGACTTATAAGCATATGCATATATAAATAGTTGTAAATAGGAGACACCATACCGTTCTCTGTTGCTCAGGATTGGCATTGGCAAGAGCAGTGGCAAGGGTGCCAATGGGCATGGGCTGTTGCATCATCCCAGGCATCTCACGCATGGGTGGGCCCCCCATGTCATAAGGAGGCATCATGCCACCAGCAACACCAGGCATCGGACCCTCGGGTCCCATGTTGCGTCCTGGTGGGTAGCGGTACATACGACCCCTTGGGAACATCTACAAACCCAAATAGAATGATACTAAATTACAAAAAAAATTAAATAAAAAAATACACAAACCACCAAGTATTACATTTGATTTATGTAGATTATTATTTAGAGTTTCTCATACTAAACAGGCCTATGTTTGAAGGCATTCTATGTTTTCCTCTCTCAATTTTAAATAAACAACAAATTAAGAAAAAAAAAAAAAAATCAAAGCACACTTGGACATATTATTTAAGTTCATTATAATAATGAGGAAGGTTCATGTGCCTCATGCCTTTCATGCCTCATATCCTATATCTCCGTTTTCAAAGTTCAAACTATTGATCTGAACCGTTCAACTTGGATATCAAATTTTATACTTTTTGAAATTTTTTTACTATTTTTTTTTCAGATAGGTAGAAAATCGCTGTTTCTGGATCATTTACCCTCTGAAAAAATAGTAAAAAATAAAAAAACATGTATAAAAGTTGGTCTCCTAGCATGTTTTAATATGGATATCATGTTTAGCAGTTCGGCTCAACAGTTTGAACTTTGAAAACGGTGATATAGGATGAGGAATAATGAGACAAGAAAGGCATGAGGCATTTGAACCCGCATCTAGAATAATAAAATCAACTATCAACCATAAAGAATGTATATAGGGAGTTACCTGTTGGCGAACAAGGGGCATGGATTGCTGTGGCTGTTGGACAGGCCCACCAGCACCAGGGCCACGACGACCGCCACCTGGACGAGGTGCCTGCTGTCCTTGCTGCACCATTGGTACTACAAAGTTGGGCATCGGTCCCCCTCCCGGCCTCATCCCTGGTACCATCTGCTGCTGGAACCCAAATCCAGGCTTTTACAAAAAACAAGAAAAATCTCAGCAAATCCACTTCTCATAAAAGGGGGGTATACATGTGTAATTTCAAGTTTTTGATGGGGGTAAATATGAAATTCCCCCTAAAAAACAAGTTTTTGTCATTTAACTGAATTGCACTTCATTTAAAATTAATTTTCAAAATGTTAAAGAGGCACTATTGCATTTACTGCTACAGTTCTCCAATAGTGATTACGAAAAGGAGTTTGAGAAGGTAAAATTGAAAAAGAACCTGAGGTGGCATGAGAGCAGGAGGCGGCTGGCCATAGAAGAGCTGTTGTCCCACAGGGGCCCCTGGAGGATACATCGGGACCCGTGGAGCCATTGCAGGACCCATTGCTACTGGCCTCATTTGTGAAAATTGCGCCTGATAAAATTAAACATTCAGTGAAATTAGTGTTTCAGATGTTTTGCAATACTGTATATCACAATATATTCAACTAACTTGGCTAGTTACAAAGTACAGTTGTCAAAACAACTCTCGGAATGAGATTCATTAATTCTAAGAAATAACTGATGCCTTTCAACAAATCGAGCACTTCATGACACTAAGATTGTTAAAAGGAATGACAAAATGACTATGTGAAACTACTAGTCTGTTAAACAACGAGAAAAGGCTGAGAGAAAGAGAGAGAGAACCTGTAGGCGGGCCCTTCTCTCATCCTTGCGTTGTGCAACAGCAACATAGAGTGGTTTCCCCGAAACCAACTTCCCATTCATCTCATTAAGCTGTATAAACAGTACACACAAAAAAAATTGTTATCAGCTAACAACCTACATCTCCTGTTGTTTGAGTTTTAACAGAGTTGAACAAATTCCAAAGAGGGTAGCATTACCGCTTTGGCAGCTTCCTCAGGAGTCGAAAAGGCAACGAACCCAGATCCCTTGCTAATTCCATTCTGGTCCCTCATCACCTGAAATCATAAAAAAAAATGAAAACCTTGAAAAAAATCAAAATTTCTCAGGTATTGATCATTATTTACTAATAATAGCCCCCTGTTACAACACAAAACAATGGCACCATGCACATACCTTGCAAGAGGTGATGGTACCGTATTCAGAAAAGATCTCTCGGAAACTACTGTAATAGATTGTATTAAAAACAAATTTAGTTAACAACTGTCTTTTATTTATTTATTTATTGAGATAGTAGGTGAAGAGTGGAGTTCAGAAGATCAGTGTTGTAAGAAACATCTGTTTAAGACGATTAATCGGCTGATTTGTTGTTGGCGGTAATCAAATTTTGACAGTTTTTTTTTACTATTCGGACGATTATTTATAGTTATTACCGATTAATCGCTTGGCAGTACCTTGTCCGTCCGATGAGCGTATACAGTTATTTACAACACTAGTTCATATCACTTGAAATAACTCAGATTTTGAGTTCGGATCCGGACCGTCCGATCTGGTATGGCATGAATAAAGGGATATGGTACATTCCACCTTGGAACGAATTGGCTCAGATTCTGATTAAACGGTCTGGATCTAAACTCAAAATTTGATAAGAGGGTGCTAAATATCGTTATGAAAATATAGCTAAGTACAAGGTAATATTGTTTATATTTTTAAAATTCGTGCAGTAATAATTCTTCAAAAATAAACAATTCATTATGTTCATTTGCAAAATTGATTTTTCTTTTAATTTTTTTTTGAGTGAGTCTATGGTACTATGCATAGCACAGATTAGTCCGTACTACGGAGTCATATTTTCATTTTAAAAATTCTAATGGTCGATCCGAACCGTTTAACATAATCTCCACATGAATCTATACTTGCAGACTAAATTTTATATTTTTTAGAGTTTTTTTACTATATTTTAAGATAGGTAGAAAATTACTTGATCTGAAAATTCTGGACCATCCAAAACAGTGATTTTCTACCTATCTAAAAAATAGTAAAAAAATTCTAAAAAATAAAAAATTTAGCCCACAAGTATATTCTCATATGGAAATCATTTTGAACTGTTCGGATCGACTGTTAGAATTTTGAAAACAAAAATATTGATCCGTAGTACAGACCAATCCGTGCTATGCATAGTACCATAGACTCACTCATTTTTTTTTTATATCTTCTATGAAACAAAGTCAAAATTTACAACTTTTGAAGTGATACATTATTTTAGAAATAGAACATGTGTTGTTTGAAATATAATTTTGAGTTATTTATTAAAAAAAATAAAGGACAAGCATTGGATCCCTTTTGTGTTTATTTAATTTATCTACTGAAATTTAGAAGTGTGAAAGTAAAATCTCTCCATAAGACTTACTTACACAAAAGGATCATGTTTTTGTGTGTCCAAATCCCTGCGGCAAACCATGCGGCTATAACGATCCCTCCTTATTGTGACTTTTAACAGTAAAATATTGTATAAGCTTCGGCATGTCATAGGCATATAAAACCCAATACCCGTTACGGAGTTTACTGTGGCCTAATCTTGTTGCCTCATAATTGTACTCGATATAAGTTGCTAGCAGCAGCTGTCATTTGCTTATGGTCTAGCTACAATTCCTTTTTGCAGAGAAAAAAAAATGCTTCTCTTTTCAGATTGACATGAATGATATAAGCGCATTCCTTGTTTTAGAGGGAAACTTAAGATAAGATACAATGTATCAAGTAAATTATTTATTGGAGGTGTTTTTAGGGTTCTAAATATGTGTCGTGCCGCACTGTGATTTGGATTATGTGCTGTGTTGTGATGTGATTAAATTTAAAAAGATAGTCACGATACGTTAGTTATACTGTAATTGGTCATGCTTAACTATTAATTTCATAATTTAAGTTAGTTTATTTAAAATTCACTATTCAATCAAGATCTAACGGTCCTAATTAAATGTGACTTGCGTGACCACGTGACATGCCATATTATGATCAGATATTTAGTGTGATATGTCATATCAAATTTTTAAAGATAGTTACGTCATACAAATGATCACAGTACGGAACACGCGAATTACAACATATAACCCACACACATGCCGTAACTTTTTTTTGGATCTTATGTGTTTCTTTTTGAGATGATAAAATATTGAATTGGTAAAATTTGTCCTAAACAAAGAAGAAACCCAAGTTTGGTAGATTCATTAATTGCTGTGAGAAATGCCAGGTAATAATAATAAAGAACTGGGAGGCTTTGATAATTGATGTGTGTGTGCCTTTAAAGTAGTGAGTGATGGTGGAGATTTTTGTTATTTATTATTAATTTATTTTGGCACAGATTTTGAAGTGACAGCGAGGTAAAATAGTGACAACAAATTTTGATCTTTTACTTGGTGGGGACCACATGACATGGGTTATGATAATTTCATTGAAGTTTCCCCATCAGTAAAAGAAAAAGAGAAATCAGAAAAGGGGAGACCAATTCAAAGAGTGTTTAATTTGCAACATTAATAGAAATATCGAGATCCACGGTCCTGATTCAAAATTTTAATATCTTTTCTATTAATAGTCTTTGTTAAGTTGTGCCGAATGAATAAAAAAACATACTTTAGATCAGGACTATTGAGTCCGATCTAAATTTTTTGGATTGAGACAGTTGATCTCGATCTTTTTAAAAATGTTGCAAACCAATCACGCTTTCTATTTTCGTACCTCTTATTTTATTAATTCTATGGATAAAACATTCTCAAATAGAAAACCTCAATATTTTCACAAGGAGACCTTGCGCTGCGACTAGGGTTGCAAACGGGTTGGATATTTTGGATCCGTATCTGAATTAGATATCGATATGGTTTTAAATTTATTATCATACCCAAATAGGTGTATATATATACCATATAATTTAATATATATATATGACCTATATTATATATATATAGATATATATATATATATATATATATATATATATATTATATATTAATATATATAAATTATATGGTATATATATACACTATTTGGGTATGGATAAATAAATTTAAAACCATATCGATATCTAATTTCAGATACGGATCCAAAATATCCAACCCTTTGCAACCCTAGTCGCAGCGCAAGGTCTCCTTGTGAAAAATATTGAGGTTTTCTATTTGAGAATGTTTTATCCATAGAAATTAATAAATAAGAGGTACGAAAATAGAAAGCGTGATTGGTTTGCAACATTTTTAAAAAGATCGAGATCAACTGTCTCAATCCAAAAATTTGATCGGACTCAATAGTCCTGATCTAAAGTATGTTTTTTTATTCATTCGGCACAACTTAACAAAGACTATTAATAGAAAAGATATTAAATTTTGAATCAGGACCGTGGATCTCGATATTTCTATTAATGTTGCAAATTAAACACGCTTTGAATTGGTCTCCCCTTTTCTGATTTCTCTTTTTTCTTTTACTGAGGGGGGAAACTTCAATGAAATTATCATAACCCATGTCATGTGGTCCCACCAAGTAAAGATCAAAATTTGTTGTCACTCTTTTACCTCGCTGTCACTTCAAAATCTGTGCCAAAATAACTTAATAATAAATAACAAAAATCTCCACCATCACTCACTACTTTAAAGGCACACACACATCAATTATCAAAGCCACCCAGTTCTTTATTATTATTACCTGGCATTTCTCACAGCAATTAATGAATCTACCAAACTTGGGTTTCTTCTTTGTTTAGGACAAATTTACCAATTCAATATTTTAATCATCTCAAAAGAAACACATAAGATCCAAAAAAAGTTACGGCATGTGTGTGGGTTATATGTTGTACTTCGCGTGTTCCGTACTGTGATCATTTTGTATGACCGTAACTATCTTTTAAAAATTTGATATGACATATCACACTAAATATCTGATCATAATATGGCATGTCACGTGGTCACGCAAGTCACATTTAATAGGACCGTTAGATCTTAATTGACTAGGAATTTTAAATAAACTAACTTAATTATGAAAATTAATAGTTAAGCATGACCAATTACAGTATAAACTAACGTATCGTGACTACTTTTTTAAATTTAATCACATCACAACACAGCACATAATCCAAATCACAGTGTGGCACGACACGTATTTAGAACCCTAAAAACACCTCAAATAAATAATTTACTTGATACAGTGTATCTTATCTTAAGTTTCCCTCTAAAACAAGGAATGCGCTTATATCATTCATGTCAATCTGAAAAGAGAAGCATTTTTTTTTCTCTGCAAAAGGAATTGTAGCTAGGACCATAAGCAAATGACAGCTGCTGCTAGCAACTTATATCGAGTACAATTATGAGGCAACAAGATTAGGCCACAGTAAACTCCGTAAGGGTATTGGGTTTTTATATGCCTATGACATGCTGAAGCTTATACAATATTTTACTGTTAAAAGTCACAATAAGAGGGATCGTATAGCCGCATGGTTTGACCGCAGGGATTTGGACACATAAAAACATGATCCTTCTGTGTAAGTAAGTCTTATGGAGAGATTTTACTTTCACACTTGTAACTAAATTTCAGTAGATAATTAAATAAACACAAAGGGATCCAATGCTTGTCCTTTATTTTTGTTAATAAATAACTCAAAATTATATTTCAAACAACATGTAAATCGTTGAACATGTTCCTATTTTCTAAATAATGTATCAATTTCAAAGTTGTAAATTTTGAGTTTGTTTCATAGAAGATATAAAAAAAAAATGAGTGAGTCTATGGTACTATGCATAGCACGGATTGGTCTGTACTACGGATCAATATTTTTGTTTTCAAAATTCTAACAGTCCGATCGAACAGTTCAAAATGATTTCCATATGAAATATACTTGTGGGCTAAATTTTTTATTTTTGTAGATTTTTTTACTATTTTTTAGATAGGTAGAAAATCACTGTTTTTGGATGGTCCAGAATTTTCAGATCAAGTAATTTTCTACCTATCTTAAATATAGTAAAAAACTCCTAAAAAATATAAAATTTAGTCTGCAAGTATAGATTCATGTGGAGATTATGTTGAACGGTTCGGATCGACATTAGAATTTTTAAAATGAAAATATGACTCCGTAGTACGGACTAATCTGTGCTATGCATAGTACCATAGACTCACTCAAAACAAAATTAAAAGAAAAATCAATTTTGCAAATGAAACATAATGAATTGTTTATTTTGAAGAATTATTACTGCACGAATTTTAAAAATATAAACAATATTACCTTGTACTTAGCTATATTTTCATAACGAATTTAGCACCCTCTTATCAAATTTTGAGTTTAGATCCAGACCGTTTAATCAGAATCCGAGCCAATTCGTCCAAGGTGGAATGTACCATATCCCTTTATTCATGCCATACCAGATCGGACGGTCCGGATCCGAACTCAAAATCTGAGTTATTTCAAGTGATAGGAACTAGTGTTGTAAATAACTGTATATGCTCATCGACGGACAAGGTACTGCCAAGCGATTAATCGGTAATAACTATAAATAATCGTCCGAATAGTAAAAAAAAACTGTCAAAGTTTGATTACCGCCAACAACAAATCAGCCGATTAATCGTCTTAAACAGATGTTTCTTACAACACTGATCTTCTGAACTCCACTCTTCACCTACTATCTCAATAAATAAATAAATAAAAGACAGTTGTTAACTAAATTTGTTTTAATACAATCTATTACAGTAGTTTCCGAGAGATCTTTTCTGAATACGGTACCATCACCTCTTGCAAGGTATGTGCATGGTGCCATTGTTTTGTGTTGTAACAGGGGGCTATTATTGTAAATAATGATCAATACCTGAGAAATTTTGATTTTTTTCAAGGTTTTCATTTTTTTATGATTTCAGGTGATGAGGACCAGAATGGAATTAGCAAGGGATCTGGGTTCGTTGGCCTTTTCGACTCCTGAGAAGCTGCCAAAGCGGTAATGCTACCCTCTTGGAATTTGTTCAACTCTGTTAAAACTCAAACAACAGGAGATGTAGGTTGTTAGCTGATAACAATTTTTTTTGTGTGTACTGTTTATACAGCTTAATGAGATGAATGGGAAGTTGGTTTCGGGGGAAACCACTCTATGTTGCTGTTGCACAACGCAAGGATGAGAGAAGGGCCCGCCTACAGGTTCTCTCTCTCTTTCTCTCAGCCTTTTCTCGTTGTTTAACAGACTAGTAGTTTCACATAGTCATTTTGTCATTCCTTTTAACAATCTTAGTGTCATGAAGTGCTCGATTTGTTGAAAGGCATCAGTTATTTCTTAGAATTAATGAATCTCATTCCGAGAGTTGTTTTGACAACTGTACTTTGTAACTAGCCAAGTTAGTTGAATATATTGTGATATACAGTATTGCAAAACATCTGAAACACTAATTTCACTGAATGTTTAATTTTCTCAGGCACAATTTTCACAAATGAGGCCAGTAGCAATGGGTCCTGCAATGGCTCCACGGGTCCCGATGTATCCTCCAGGGGCCCCTATGGGACAGCAGCTCTTCTATGGCCAGCCGCCTCCTGCTCTCATGCCACCTCAGGTTCTTTTTCAATTTTACCTTCTCAAACTCCTTTTCGTAATCACTATTGGAGAACTGTAGCAGTAATGCATAGTGCCTCTTTAACATTTTGAAAATTAATTTTAAATGAAGTGCAATTCAGTTAAATGACAAAAACTTGTTTTTTAGGGGGAATTTCATATTTACCCCCATCAAAAACTTGAAATTACACGTATACCCCTTTTTATGAGATGTGGATTTGCTGAGATTTCTTTTGCTTTTTGCAAAAGCCTGGATTTGGGTTCCAGCAGCAGATGGTACCAGGGATGAGGCCGGGAGGGGGACCGATGCCCAACTTTGTAGTACCAATGGTGCAGCAAGGACAGCAGGCACCTCGTCCAGGTGGTGGTCGTCGTGGCCCTGGTGCTGGTGGGCCCGTCCAACAGCCACAGCAATCCATGCCTCTTGTTCGCCAACAGGTAACTCCCTATATACATTCTTGTATGGTTGATAGTTGATTTTATTATTCTAGATGCGGGTTCAAATGCCTCATGCCTTTCTTGTCTCATTATTCCTCATCCTATATCACCGTTTTCAAAGTTCAAACTGTTGAGCCGAACTGCTCAACATGATATCCATATTAAAACATGCTAGGAGACCAACTTTTATACATGTTTTTTAATTTTTACTATTTTTTCAGAGGGTAAATGATCCAGAAACAGCGATTTTCTACCTATCTGAAAAAAAAAATAGTAAAAAAATTTCAAAAAGTATAAAATTTGATATCCAAGTTGAGCAGTTCAGATCAATAGTTTGAACTTTGAAAACGGAGATATAGGATATGAGGCATGAAAGGCATGAGGCACATGAACCTTCCTCATTATTATAATGAACTTAAATAATATGTCCAAGTGTGCTTTGATTTTCTTTTTTTTTTCTTAATTTGTTGTTTATTTAAAATTGAGAGAGGAAAACATAGAATGCCTTCAAACATAGGCCTGTTTAGTATAAGAAACTCTAAATAATAATCTACATAAATCAAATGTAATACTTGGTGGTTTGTGTATTTTTTTATTTAATTTTTTTGTAATTTAGTATCATTCTATTTGGGTTTGTAGATGTTCCCAAGGGGTCGTATGTACCGCTACCCACCAGGACGCAACATGGGACCCGAGGGTCCGATGCCTGGTGTTGCTGGTGGCATGATGCCTCCTTATGACATGGGGGGCCCACCCATGCGTGAGATGCCTGGGATGATGCAACAGCCCATGCCCATTGGCACCCTTGCCACTGCTCTTGCCAATGCCAATCCTGAGCAACAGAGAACGGTATGGTGTCTCCTATTTACAACTATTTATATATGCATATGCTTATAAGTCCAAACGACAAATCCAAACCGATCGAACCAATCTCCTTCAGGAAAGCTTTGGTTGCATATAATATGTTAAAAAAAATAGTAAATAATTTCCAAAAAATTAAAATTTGGTCTCCAAGCACATTTTAATGTGGATTCATGTTGAACTGTTCGGATTTGTCATTTGTACTATAAAAATTGATATATGAATTATAAGCATATACCCTGATATGGTTATACAAGTAGTGTAGCGGGACTCAGTTTTGTTATGCGAATAAATTCGAAAGGAAGATGTCTATATATTTGAAGTTATCATTGGCTACATATGATAAGCCTGGTCATAAGAAAGCACCTTGTTAAACAGACTAATTAACTAACCCGACAGCATATTTGTGTGCCCATTTTCTTTAAGAGTAAAATATACCAAGAATTACAAGTATCATTCATTTCTAATTCTTTTTAGAAAATATGATTTCTTAAAAAAATTTAACTAAATACTAATTAAACTTAAATTGATCCTACCACTCAGTATACATCTAAAAATATAATATATTTTCTTGTAATGTGTAGATGCTGGGAGAAAACCTGTACCCGTTGGTGGAACAGCTGGAGCATGACCACGCAGCGAAGGTGACGGGGATGTTGCTTGAGATGGATCAGACAGAGGTGCTGCACCTGTTGGAATCCCCCGACGCACTCAAGTCCAAGGTTGCCGAGGCCATGGAGGTGCTTCGCAATGTCGCCGCTGCTCAGCAGCAGCAGCAGCAGGCTTCCAACGCCCCTGCCACTGCCGATCAGCTCGGATCCTTGTCTCTTGAGTGATCCCCACTTGTCAGTTTTTTGTTGTTGTATGCGGGAATGACATACAGAGATACTGTTTGTTGTTTCTTAATTAGGTCTATCTATGTTGTGACTTGTGGTTTTGGTTGTTATGTTTGACTTGAAGTGCTGCTTTATGTTGTTTGTTGGCTACTTGAATCTGTTTCTTTGGATTTTTTGTTAGTCATCACTTGTTACCTACTAATGATTCATGTTGTGTTAACTGTGCTTTTCTATCTTTGATTATTTCTCGGTCTATTGACACGTTTGCTATCTCTACGTATCGTATCCGATACGGGACCTCTATGTATCGGATATGATACGGGACCATATATGAAGTATCATGGTAGCATATATGAACATGGCTCAAATAAATATGTGATCCATGACCTAGAAAATGGCAATTCTGAACAGAAAGCCCTCTTGATATACTTCATGTATCAGTTTTTCTAAAGAAATTAAAAGCTGAAGGAGCAAAATGAGTTGTGCAAATTAATATAAGAAATTGCTCTCTCTGAATATACTAACAGTTGCATTGCTGAAGCAAAAAGCTGGTGCAATGAACTCATAAGTATCTGAATATGAATGATTCCTTATATATTACATTGTTTTCCTGAAGAATTTGACAATTTGGTTAATTTACTGGTTCTCAGTTTGCCAAATTTAACAGAAGTTCATTTTGATATTTTTAAGAAGGCTTCAACTCTCTCTCACCTCCCTTGTTTCATCACTAAATTAGTCGTTTCGACCTGTCTCAAACAGCCCAAACTAGAAAATCTTCATAATTGGTTGCATCCATACCACTTGCCAGCACTAAAGCATATTGAACTGAGATTATCAAACACTATGATAGATAGCTTGTAATTTGTGCAAAAGAGGCAGCATTTAGTAATTAGTAAGCACACATACCTGATAGGACATGGTGTGCAATGTTATATCAGAATATATTTCATATATACATGGTGCTAATAATGAAACCTATTCTTATTCATTTCAGACTTGATGCCTTTCCCTCTTTCATGGTGCATGGTTGTTGTTAGCTGGTATTTGTGTTCCAATGCTTGTGTTTCAAAACCAAAAAAATAATGTACTAATTAATTAGGCACATCTTGTTCTTGGCTTTCAGACTCATCGTCGTCACCATTTGATTGTGTGTTAACTCTTAGCGAGGTTGCTCTTGCGAGATCTGTTGAATCCATGGGGTCTAGTCGTCTAGAACAATTCTTGTATCAAAACAATAGGTACATCTAGTTCCTCTCCCGCAGAAACCACATAGTCGCAGCTAGGGGTGCAAACGAATCGGATACGGATTGGGTAGTGGTAAAATCATATTCGTATCTGCTTTTTTTTTCGGATACAGATACGGATACGGATCGGTACTTTTGATTTCTAACTTGCAAAATATGTATAAAATAAAAATAAGACCAACAAGGAATTTTTCTTTAACCTTAAGGTAAGTTCTAGAATTGTGACCCGCTTTCTCATTGCATATGCTGCAAGTCCTCTTCTACTTTGCATTCTTTATAGCAACATGCACAATTCGTGTAAATCTCTTCCTCCTACCTTAAAAAATTATTTGATTGGAGGGTTGATATTCAATCTGAAATTTCATCTTTTAATCAGAGACGTTGGAGAATCAGGACATCGACGTACCTTGAAATATGAGCGTAGAATCTGTCTTTATTAGGACTAATTTTATTTCCTATTACAAATCTTGGAACCCAATACAATGATACATTATAAGGAAGCTGGCAGAATTATACAAACTAGAGCACAAAGAAATCATAAATTACAACATACTACAACACAACACAGGAGAAAGCATTTCCAACAACATAATACAATACAATACATTTATGGAAACCAAAATGACTACATAATAAGAAAGGTGATAATAATGAGAAAATAAAATATACAACCGACATAAATATGACAAGCGATTAAGGTAATTAACGACCGATGGCAATGCTCTCCTCTGCTTCCTTATCAATATTGAAATAATTGCTTGTACGCTCAATCTCTATTGCATGTTGGGATCGTTCATTGAGCAGAGTCACTGTTTCTTCGGGATTGTACTCTTGTCCCCAAGGATGCTGCTTAAGCTTGCTTACTCGAAGAAGTTCTTCCGCTACTTCTTTCATTGTAGGTCGCTCTTCCCCCTTCATACTCAGACATTCTTTAGCTAGTTTAGCAACCTCCATGATTAGTTCCATATCATCTTCATGTTTAATTTCATAATCTAGAAGGTCTTGCATTTTGTTCTCTTCCATAGCAGAAAGGAAGCGAGACGAAAGACTCATCTCTTCTTCTGATGCATCAAAATCAACTACGGGCTTGCTGGTTAGAAGCTCCAAAAGAACTACACCAAAGCTGTACACATCGCTCTTGTCTGTCAATTTGCAAGATTGCATGTATTCTGGATCAAGGTACCCAAACGTTCCTTGCACAAGTGTAACACATTGTGCTTCATCTGTCGGAACAAGGATTGAGGCTCCAAAATCTGACACCTTTGCCATGTAATATTGGTCCAAGAGAATATTTGCAGACTTCACATCTCCATGGAAAATTGGAGGAGATGCTGAAGTATGCAAGTAGGCAAGTGCTTCTGCTGATTGATGTGCAATCCTTACGCGGGTTTCGAGAGAATATTGATGTGCAATCCTTAGGCGGGTTTCAAGAGAAATGTGGGATCCATTATTTTTGTAATGGATATAGTGATATAGGGTACCATTTGGGATGAACTCATATATTAGCATAGGAATCTCGACCTCTAGACAACAACCTAGGATTTTTACAATGTTTTTGTGGTTGATTTGTGAGAGAATAAGCATCTCTTTTCCGAATTCTTTCTTTTTGCTCTCATCAACTATCTTACACTTTTTAATGGCAACCGTTTGATCTCTTAGAGTTGCTCTGTAGACAGTGCCATGGCCTCCTTGGCCAAGAATATTTGAACTATCAAAATTGTTTGTTGATTGTTCTACTTGTTGTTTCGTGAAGATTGTAAAACCGAACCCTTGGTTTGATTTAATCTTCTCCAACAGAATCCACCCTCCATGCAATTGAAAGTACTTCTCTTTTACTTTAGAAAGATTTCTTCTTTCCAGTACCACATATATAAAAAATCCAAGAAATGATAAAGCGACAAAACCAGCAGCAGCCCCTACAATTTTTAAGTGCAAACTTGCTTTAATATCTGATACGAAAATTTGTAAATATTGCTCTAATTATTTGTACATTATTTATATACTTTAGTTCTGATCAATGTCTACATACGAACTTTGAACATTTGTATTGTCTATATTTCAATCTATTTTCTGTACATCTTACGCAACGCATTTGTTATATTATGTTTTTTTGGTTCATTGTGCAAACAAAGTTTTTTGCCTGTCGACAAATTTAATCGCTATACTTCTTTTTAAGGACATTCACCTGATAGTAAACAACTTCGAACTGATTTGATTAAAAGCACCCTTATGTCAAGCATAAATTACATAAAAAATGCAGTCCTTAACCCAATTAAATATGCTTAAAAATATAAAAAAGTACATCTAACAGATTGGGCTAACTTGGTTGGCTCAATGATTGACTTCTAAAATATAAAACACCTGTTGTTGACAATTGTTGATTCGATAATATCTAGGCATATGGGGTATAGCTTTATATGAAAAATTGAAAAAAATTAAATGATGTTAAAAATATTACGGTTCGGTTGCCTACAATTTTTATTTCGAGTTCGGTAATGAAAAAAATGTACGTGTGGCATTGCTTGATGGTTTTTCTTCTAGATTTATTTAAAATACATTAATTAAATTATTTTTTTATGTATAATTTTTGTATATAAAAAATAATTTCTGTAGTATATTCATACAATGTGAAAACCCAACCTGTGTGACATCTTTTGGCAATATAATAAAAATATATATATATCTTATAATTTTACTTCTTCTATGATATATTAAAAAAAAAAAAGAATATAACACTTTTTCTCTACTGTGTTCCTTTCTCAACCATGTAATATGTTGTCCTATTGTTCGTATTACGTGTCAAACATGTTACATATTTTATATACTTCAATTGAGCTATTATAATAATTGATTGTATGCGTACAAAAATATAACTCGCTGAAAACTTTAACAGCCTGTAACCACATCCAGAACTTTAACAGTTATTTGTTCTGAAAGGTAGTGACATACCTATAATTGGTGCCACCTTGAGATTGCATTCTCTCGGATTGTTTCGGTTACTACGCCAGCCGAAAGGACAAGAGCAGCGATATCCTCCTTCAAAATTGTGACACTTTCCAGGCTTGGAGCATGCACTTTGGTTGGCACATTCGTCAATGTCTGCATGAATATGACACAATATTTATAAATAATTAAGCCTCCATATTACTGCAACATATTTATAAATTCTCTCTGTTCGTGTATTTTTTGGAAGCTACAGTAAATGATAAATAAAATAATAAAAGAGAGCAAGAGCAGGAGAGAGTGAGAGAGAGAGAAAGACCTTGGCAGCCTCCATCAAGGTAAGGATTGCCTTCATAACCATATGAGCAGTTGCAGAGATAACCACCATGAGTACTGGTTGAGTTTAAACAAACACTGTGATCGCTTATGCATGAATAGGATGTCGTGTTTCTTATGGCCCAGTTGAGCACCATTGGCAGTCTTGAATTAGACATAGAAAAATCAGAACCTTGTGTCAGAGTTGAACTCAGCAAGTTAGTAGTGATATAAGTTGTGTGGAACTTGAACTGAGCCTCCTCCACCACCATAGCATAGCTGCAAGGACTGAATTTATGCACACCCGAGTTGTTGTATCTGTCATCAAAGTTTGATGCAACATATTGTGTTTCTTTAGATATTGCTGTTTGGCAACAGCCAATTCCAGAGCAGGATCCGTACTTATTCAGGGTATCTAGGCTATCACACGAAGAAAGGCATCCTACCATGTAACTAGTATTTAGGTCAAGGGTGAGATAGGCAAGTGTATTACACCCAAGGACTGTAAATTTGTTCTTCTCGGTGTTGACCCAAAATGGCCATGTCTCACCAAAGCCAAATATCTGAGAATAATCATCCTCATTCTTTGTCTTGGTGTTATAGCACTGGTAAGATACTGGGCTGCCTACACGTGCCTGGCCCAAGGACAGGCTTATATTCAAAATCGGAAAACCAGAAAGGTAAGGATAAGGTGTAGGTGTACCATTATTGTAAGTTGTGTCGCAAGTGACAAGGAAGTCTTCAGACAGGGAGCACTTTCGGCCAATGCCAAAAGGGTAAGGGATGGGAATTCCCCCGCAGCTATCTTGGCAACCAGGCTTAGCGATGGTGCTCTTGGCAGATTCAGTGGTTTTCAAGTGAAGGAAGAGAAGAAGGTGGATTAGTATCATTGCCACCGCCATAATAAACGAGTAATCTACTACAATTTTATCTAGTTTCTACCAAATGAATCGATGTCACATTGCAGCATTTCGACCCTCTTTATAAAACATATGCACGCTGATAATTGATTAAATAAATGAGTCAATTATTTAGTGGACCACAACTTTTAGCCCCTATTGCTAGTCTTTACGACACGTGTCAGTCCAATTTTAGGCCAAGTCTTCACGTCAACGCAACGCAGTATTAATTTCGTCGTGTTCTGACATGCATTCATCGATCCCTTATTTAATAGATTGAGAAAAGTTGGCTAACAAGCATTCAGATTTTTCTTTCAATAAAAAAATTACGAATATCCGAATATTAATGCTCCTCTAAATTTTTATGAATCTAGTACTAGTGTACTACCTTCTTTCTATAGAAAACGTAGTTAATTGAGAATATTGATGGCTAGTATGCATGATTGCCTCCTAATCAAATCATACTAAGCAAAATAATACAAAAAGGAAGACGGAAACTCAAGTCCCCATTTCGCCTTCCACCCAACGAGTAAAACAAAATTAGACATAAATTAATAAGGGGTTGTAACTTCCGGGAAGTTACCATATGTATATGCTAGAAGAATATAAAACGAAATATGAGTCCGTTTGCATCCCTAAGTACTACCTTCTTTCTATAGAAAACGTAGTTAAAGTGACATTCATTGACCATGAACTTAAATCGGAAATATGCATGAACTTCATCGATTGATGGTATCATTCTTCACATTTTAGTAATATATTATGGATTGATATAAAGTGACATTCATTGACCATGTTTTCATTCACCTTTGCAAAAGTTTGTGTAAACTTTTCACGCGGAGCACTTCCTCTTTTCCTCCCTTTTCCGTTTCGTAAATCAGAAGGAAACTTCATGTATATATTTAAAAATCTTTAAATTAAGTAGTATCTCTTCTAAAATTAGTAATATCATATTTATTCTTTTAAATTTGAGATACTCCATAATGTACTCAATTTATTGTCTTTTCTATTAAAATCATCTTAAGTTTAAAGAGAGTTCTCATTTTATCTTTCTAAAAAAAAATATATAGCATGTGTAAGAAAAATATCTCAGTCTTTTAATTGACTGGCTTATGAAGATAAATTATTCATTTTTTATTTGTGGCGTGTATACGTACAAACGTATGCCTAAGAATATATAGAATTGTTGAGCCAAGCACAATAAATAAAACATGGAGAGAAAGTGTTCTTTAAGTTGCTGCCAATAATTAAGGTATCCCCAAAAACAAAATAAGAAGGTTGTTTTTACTTCGTTGTCATATTTCACATATTGAAGGAAATCATTCACCTTTTGCATAATTTTGTCATATTGCTCAAACATTTTGAGTTTGTTGCAATAACATGGTGCAAGGGGTATAGACATATATAGCATATTCCCAATCCTACTTAAGGCTATTCAGGATAGAAGGAAGAGAAAAAGGAGAACGGAAAGAGAAAATTAATTAAAGGAATATAGTAACCAAACAAAAGAAAACTATAATCAAGGTAAATATTAACATATAAATTCTTTGTATCCCGTTTAAGAAAAAAAAATCATCCAATGATTATGTACTCAATTACAACTAAAAGAATTAATGCCAGAGAAAATATTGGTACTACTACAAAAAACACATTTATTATCACCACGTCACCATCGGATGGGCTAAGGCATGGATTGTCACTACTACCAAAAAAACATTTCACCGTCGGCCAAAATCGCTATCCGCAATCGAATTCCGCACTGATGGCTATCGCCCGATAGGAAAGATATACACATATGCCATCGGCTAGAAACGATGGCGTTCAGCTCCAATGCCATTGGTTGAAAATAAGGGACAAATGGGAATAATAGTTTTTTGTTTTCTAAATTAACCGTTTAATATAGAAAGGCCATCGTTTGTTGGGTGTTATTAGCTGATTGCAAAAGTGTCTTACACCTTGTGTTTGAGTTGGCATTGGCAGGTCCTAGTTTGCCATCTGTCATTATTTTGGACCGTTGGCGATTTATTTATATAAATTTTTTAGTTATATATGACTGAATTAGGGGCTAGCTTTCATATATAGCAAGATAAACAACATAATCTCTCTCTCTATATATAGCACCAAATCGAATACAAATAACATGCAGCAAATTAAGCAAGATAATATAGAAGACCAACAAATATATAGAACAATGCAGCACTAAATTAACCAACATAATTAATCTGTAGCACTAAATTAACACAAATACCATCATTAATTAACATATATGTTCTGTTGCAACAAATACAACCCCCAAGACATACCAGAATTACACCCCGGCCCCCTCCACCCATATGACTAAACTAAAACTAGCAATGGAGCTTTCAAAAATCACACCCCCACTGGTTGTATATATAAGACAAAAAAACCAGCAGCATTATACTTAATTATATGAGGCGAACACACAAAACACAACCATTAATTGTCATGGTAACATATATGAACATGGCTCAAATAAATATGTGATCCATGACATAGAAAATGGCCATTATGCACAGAAAGTCTCTCTTGATATACGTCATGTATCAGTATTTCTAAAGAAATTAAAGCTGAAGGAGCAAAATGAATTGTGCAAATTAATATAAGAAATTGCTCTCTCTGAATATACTAACAGTTGCATTGCTGAAGCAAAAAGCTGGTGCAATGAACTCATAAGTATCTGAATATGAATGATTGCTTATATATTACATTGTTTTCCTGAAGGATTTGACAATTTGGTTAATTTACTGGTTCTCAGTTTGCCAAATTTAATAGAAGTTCATTTTGATATTTGTAAGAAGGCCTCAACTATCTCTCACCTCCCTCGTTTCATCACTAAATTAGTCGTTTCGACCTGTCTGTCCCAAACTAGAAAATCTTCATAATTGGTTGCATCCAAACCACTTGCCAGCACTAAAGCATATTGAACTGAGATTATCAAACACTATGATAGATAGCTTGTAATTTGTGCAAAAGAGGCATGCATTTAGTATTAGTAAGCACACATACCTGATAGGACATGGTGTGCAATGTTATATCAAAATATATTTGATATATACATGATGTGTTAATAATGAAACCTATTCTTATTCATTTCAGACTTGATGCCTTTCCCTCTTTCATGGTGCATGGTTGTTGTTAGCTGGTATTTGTGTTCCAATGCCTGCGTTTCAAAACCAAAAAAAATAATGTACTAATTAATTAGGCACATCTTGTTCTTGCTTTCAGACTCATTGTCGTCACCATTTGATTGTGTGTTAACTCTTAGCGAGGTTGCTCTTGCTAGATCTGTTGAATCCATGGGGTCTAGTCGTCTAGAACACCTTCGTGTATCAAAATCCTCTCCCGCAGAAACCACGTAGTCGCAGCTAGGGGTGCAAACGGATCGGATAGTGGTAAAATCATATTTGTATCTGCTTTTATTTTTCGGATACAGATATGGATACGGATTTTTTATAATGGTGAATAACATAAAAAATTTCATAATATATATATTAAATTATATGGTATATATATACTATTCGGATATGGATAAATAAATTTAAAACCATATCGATATCTAATTTTCAGATACGGATCTAATAATATCCGACCCGTTTGCAGCCCTAGTCGCAGCCTAGGGTCTCCTTGTGAAAAATAATGAGGTTTTCTATTTGAGAATGTTATATCCATAGAAATTAATAAAATTAGAGGTACAAAAATAGAAAGCGTGATTGGTTTGCAACATTTTTAGAAAGATCGGGATCAACGTTCTCAATTCAAAGATTTGAATCGGACTCAATAGTTCTGATCCAAAATATATTTTTTATTCATTCGACACAACTATTAATAGAAAAAAATATTAAAATTTTGGATCAGGATCGTGGATCTCGATATTTCTGTTAATGTTACAAATTAAACACTCTTTTCAATTGGTCTCCCCTTTTCTGATTTCTCTTTTTCTTTTACTGATGGGAAACTTCAATGAAATTATCATAACCCATGTCATGTGGTCCCCACCAAGTAAAAGATCAAAAGTTGTTGTCATTATTTTGGGTGAGGCTCCGCTGCTCGCCAAATAGGCGAGCAGGCCCTGCTATTCAAAATCAGACCATTGAATTTTTTTCAAGCACGGATCTCAACACAGATGAACGGTTCGATTTTGAATAGCAGGGCCTGCTCGCCTATTTGGCGAGCAGCGGAGTTGGTTCCCATTATTTTACCTCGCTGTCAAAATCTGTGCCAAAATAAATTAATAAGAAATAACAAAAATCTCCACCATCCCTCACGACTTTAAAGGCACACATCAATTATCAAAGCCACCCAGTTCTTTATTATTATTACCTGGCATTTCTCACAGCAATTAATGAATCTACCAAACTTGAGTTTCTTCTTTGTAAACTTCACTAATAAAAATGTCGGTTGTGCATTCAACATTTGATCATCTTAAAAGAAACACACGTGTAGAGTGGAAAAAACGTGCCGTGCCGTGACTAACACGCCGCCGTGATTTTGGTCTCGTACCGTGTCGTGATGTGACCAAGTTAATTTTTCACGTGCCGTGACCAAAATGTCAAGGGGTGGCCACGGCACACGAATGGTCACGCCACGTGAGTCACGCCGTGCCTAAACGTGCCGTGACATACGTGAGTCGCGTGACTCGCGTGACCATTTAATCATAATTTAAGTTAATTTATTCAAGATTCACCATTAAATCAATATCTAATGGTCCTAATTATACGTGACTCGCGTGACTACGTGTCGTGCCGTGCCGTGCCAAAGTTTCAAAAGACGGGCACGGCACGTGACTACGTAATTGACACGCGTGCCGTGTCGTTCCGTGACGGAGCCGGCTCCGCCGTGCCATTTTTCCCACTCTACACATGATCCAAAAAAAAGTTACGGCATGTGTGTGGTTATATGTCGTGATTCGTGTGTTCTGTACTGTGATCATTTGTATGACGTAACTATTTTTAAAAAATTTGATATGATACATCACACGAAATATCTGATCATAATATGTCAAGTCATGTGGTAACACAAGTCACATGTAATTAGGACCGTTAAATTCTGATTGAATAGTGAATTTTAAATAAACTAACTTAAATTATGAAATTAATAGTTAAGCGTGACCAGTCACAGTGTGACTAACGTATCGTGACCATCTTTTTAAATTTAATCAAAACACAACACGACACATAATTCAAATCACAGTGCGGCACGACACGTTTTTAGAACCCTAAAAACACCTCCAATAAATAATTTACTTGATACATTGTATCTTATCTTAAGTTTCCCTCTAAAATAAGGAATGCGCTTATATCATTCATGTCAATCTGAAAAGAGAAGCATTTTTTTTCTCTGCAAACAGGAATTGTAGCTGGACCATAAGCAAATGACAGCTGCTGCTAGCAATTTATATCGAGTACAATTATGAGAGGCAACAAGATTAGGCCACAGTAAACTCCGTAACGGGTTATTGGGTTTTATATGCCTATGACATGCCGAAGCTTATACAATATTTTACTGTTAAAAGTCACAATAAAGAGGGATCGTTATAGCCGCATGGTTTGCCGCAGGGATTTGGACACATAAAAACATGATCCTTCTGTGTAAGTAAGTCTTATGGAGAGATTTTACTTTCACACTTCTAACTAATTTTCAGTAGATAAATTAAAGAAACACAAAAGGGATCCAATGCTTTGTCCTTTATTTTTTTGTTTCAAAATTATATTTCAAACAACACATGTAAATCGTTGAACATGTTCTATTTCTAAAATAATGTATCACTTCAAAAGTTGTAAATTTTGAAGAATTATTACTGCACGAATTTTAAAAATATAAACAATATTACCTTGTACTGAGCTATATTTTCAGAACGATATTAATTAGCACCCTCTTATCAAATTTTGAGTTTAGATCCAGACTATCTAATCAGAATCTGAGCCAATTCGGTCCGAGGTGGAATGTACCATATCCCTTTATTCATGCCAGACCAGATCGGACGGTCCGGATCCGAACTCAAAATCTGAGTTACTTCAAGTGATCTAAACCAGTGTTGTAAATAACAATATGCGCTCATCAGACAAACAAAATATTGTCAAGCGATTAATCGGTAATAATCGGAAATAATCGGCTATAATCAGCCGATTAGTCAGAAAAAAAACCATCAAAATTTAATCACAGCCAACAACAAATCAGCTGATTAATCGTCCTAAACAGATGTTTCTTACCACACTGATCTTTTGAACTCCACTCTTCACCTACTATCTCAATAATAATAAAAAAAAAAGACAGTTGTTAATTAAATTTGTTTTTAATACAATCTATTACAGTAGTTTCGAAGAACTTATTTTACATTGGATGCCACTGCCACTGTAACCTTCATGTCAAGTCCTGCCAAATTCCAATAAATCAAGTGTTCCACTGTGGCACTATCCATGGTTTCTCTCCATGTTGCCTTGTGTGTTTTACACCAGATAAGATATAATCATATAAGCTAATTAATTCCATAAGCATAAATGTCTACAAGCACTAAATGCAAGATATTGGTAACATGCGCATAAATATATCCTTTCTTTTTCACTAAAATAGTTTGTCAGGAAATGGTACCATTTATTTATTTCTCAGGGTAACAATATTAATTAATGTATACTAACTATATTTGTTTATGAGTGAGGCTATGGTGCTATGCATAGCACGGATGGCTAGTGTACTACGGCTTAATATGGTACTTTTTAAAATCCTAACGGTCGATCCGACCGTTCAATGTGATAACCATATGAATATGTACTTGCAAACTAAATTTTATATTTTTTCGAATTTTTTTACTATTTTTTTAGATAGGTAGAATTTTGATGGTCCAGAATTTTTAGAAAACACTGATTTTTCTACCTATCTAAAAAAATAGTAAAAAAATTCAGAAAAATATAAAATTAAGTTTGCAAGTACATATTTATATGGATATCACATTGAATGGTTTGGATCGACCGTTAGGATTTTAAAAGATACCATATTGAGCCGTAGTACACTAGCCATTGGTGCTATGCATAGCACCATAGCCTCACTCTTTGTTTATTGAGAAGATGTAAGTGCATTTACTGCAAGTAGGAAACCAAGGACCGCAAGACCTGGTTGCCTGTCATTCTATTCTATCACTTAGGCTATTGTCTCCTCCTCTACTTCTCACAATTTCATTTATTTATGAATTGCTAGTATACTAGTAGACTAGAGATTCAGATCAGCTGAAATCCAATATATATGAACAGTGTTTTTAGAATTTTTGAAATTCTGAATCCAGCCGTTCAACTTTTTTTGTGCACGCATCTCGAAATAACTAGTTTTTCTGTGCACGTATCTCGAAACAGTTCAACGGCTGGATTCTGGATTTCAGAAATTCCAAGAACACTGTTCATGTATTGGTATTTTAGCATATTTGGATCCCTAGACTAGTAGTAATGATAGAATTCAGATCCTCTCCGGTACCGTAATACAGAATCTTTTAGAATTGTTGGATCTGGACCGTTCTTTTTAACTTGATACGAATATCAAAGCCCAATAATACTGTCCTTGCACTAGTCTGAATCTCAAAGCAGCTTGGAGTTAATCTCAAACTGTAAAGTGAAGAGAATCTTTTACAATATTAAAGAGGATACTTGTCCGTAATGATAAGGGAGTGGGAAAAAAGAAACAAAATAAAAGGGAAAATTTCTTGTATATCTTTCAAAAAAGTTTGAAGTTACCTATTTTTTCTTAAAATTCATAAAATCCTAGTTACCTTTTTGAATTTGAAAACTTGTGAATTTATCTAATATATTGTCTTTTCTATTACTCATAAAATACTCATTTTAAAAATTCATTTTAAAAAATAGCATGTTTAAGTTAAATAATGTTAAGTTTTCTAATTGGTTGGTTGTAAGGATGAATGATTATTTTTGTAGAACCAATTTTTGGTCTAGTAGCAAATGTAATGCCCTCCATATGGGATATCGCATGTTCGAAATCCAGATGGGGATCCCTTGTGAATATTTAATAGTTAGGTGACTTCACCTCCAACGCTTACTTACATGATTATTTTCAAAGCATTGAAAATCAGTTGACGGACCTACATTGAGCTAGGGGGGCAACTGTCCCCCACCCACCTGGATTTTGAGTTTTTATGGATATTTATAGGTTTGGACCAACTTAATTTGCCCCTCCTGGAATTTTATTTGTCCACTCTAGAGTTCTGATTTGTAATTTGGGTTAAATTTAGAGTTAAAATTAGAATAATTTTTTTGAATTATGATTGATAATTAAGATTAGAAGTGAAAGAATTGAAAATTACAGATAAGAGCATTGAAAATCATAAATTAGAGCATTGTTTTTTATCTAGTACCCAATTAACTAATAGATTTGAACCTGATTAGTTATTCAAACCCGATTCGTTATTTTCTTACCCCCTGACGAAAATCCTAAATCATCTCCTGATTATTTTCTTACTTGTGACGCATACATAAACATATGCCTGAATGATATCACAAGTAGAGAAATAAACTATTTGTCCTTTAAATCAGACCAATTAAAAGACTCAACAGTTTTATTACACATATTAGCTACATATTTTTATTTTTTTAACAAAAAACATAAAATCAGAATTCTATAAATTCAAAATGAGTTTTAATAGAAAATGAAATCAATTAAATAAATTGAGTTTTTAAATTGAAGAGGAAAATATACAAAATTTTGAAGGGTAACATGAAATTCCCCAATATAAATAATCTGGTCCGTTTATTATTTTATTGGATGGACACCGTGAGCGTCAACCACGCACATGACACGCGTGGCAATGTGTCATGGTAAAGATTTATAAATGAATACTTTGAACTTATCTACCAAAAGAGTACCAAGTGTACACACAAGAAATTTCCTTGAGAGCACGCCAGCTGGCGTTAAAATAAACATATATAAACACCATCTCTTGGTTTATCAAAATATCAACTATTAATAAAACAAAAGATCCAATCTTTAATTAAGTCATTAGATATTAACATATAAGATTTTTTAACAATAAAAAAAGGGAGAGAAGCACGGGCGAAGCTAGATTTTTAAGGTACGAGGATCAAATTTAAATATAATTAATTATATAAAAAAATTAGAGTGAGGCTACGGTACTATGCATAGCACGGTTTGAGCCGTGCTACGGCTCAATATTTGAGTTTTCAAAATTCTAACGGTCGATCCGAACCGTTCAACATGATTATAAAATGAATATGTACTTGCAAACCAAATTTTACATTTTTTAGAATTTTTTTTACTATTTTTTTAGATAGGTAGAAAATCACTGTTTTTGAATGGTCCAGAATTTTCAGATCAAGTGATTTTCTACCTATCTAAAAAAATAGTTAAAAAATTCGAAAAAATATAAAATTTGATTTGCAAGTACATATTCATTTTATAATCATGTTGAACGGTTCGGATCCATCGTTAGGATTTTGAAAACTCAAAAATTGAGCCGTAGCACGATTCAATCCGTGCTATGCATAGCACCGTAGCCTCACTCAAAAAATTATACTGCAAATAGAAGTTAATTTTATAGTACCTGTAATATTTTTCTCTAAACTATATAGAAAACTATATATAAACACAAAATAATTGAAAATGAATGAGGGTCAACATATCAGTCTAAAATAAAATGTGATGAGTTCTAACTTTAAAATATATCAGACTAACTTTAAATAATAAATTCAAATAGTTAAGACCAATCTATTTTCACAAGTGGTGTATATAAATATCAAATTTATAAATATTCAACTTAGTATAAAATTAAGATGTCAACAAAAAAGATTTATTTGTTAATTTTAATGTGTAAAAAAATAGATCAATTTTAATGATTTAAATTTATTATTTGAAATCATTTTTCGATAGATTTTGATGTCAAAGTTGCATCCGAGATTTTTATTAATATCCAAAGTTAATTAGAAATTAATATTTATGCTCAGAATTCCCGACTTTCGCCAAAAATGCCCAAGCCGGCCACAAAATGGCTGGCTTACTCCTTTTTTTCCTTTTTTTCAGAGACACTATCAAGAGCAAAATAATGAAATCTAATACTACAAATTTAAATTTTTTGTTTAAATTATTTGTTAGATTACTTCTTTTGATTTATAATTAGCATATTTATACTAAAATACACAAAATTACTTGAAATTATGTTGAATTACATTATATTACAATAAATTATGCTGAATTACACTAAATTTAAATTACAATAACTTCGATAATTATGCTGAAATACGGTAAATTACGCTAAACTACGCAAAATTACGCTAAAGTAGACCGATTTTGGCTCATCTTCCATGAATCATAAAAAATAGTAAAAAAATTTGAAAAATAGTAAAAATTTGTATTCTGCAAGTTCATTATGTAACTAATTTACTGAGCTACTTGGATTGAATAATAGAAATAAAAATCTTAATCGGAAACTTCAACTCAAGTTTTGAGACTCTTCCCTTTGTTTTTTGGTAATTTTGAATTTCAAAAAATGATGTAGTGGTCACGGACGTATGCGTCTTTTCACAAGCTTTCCGAAAAGTGGTCATTTGCTGAAATCGAACACTCGAGCGCCGTTTTATGATCGTTTGAAGTTTCGTCGTCGTTTTTCGCCTTTTCAGTGAAGATACCGTCCTTATTAATATGTAATTTAGCGTAATTTACCGTATTTTAGCGTAATGTAATGTAATTTAGTGTAATTTAAATTAATATAGTGTAACTCAATATAATTTCAAATAATTTAGCGTATTTTAGTATAAATATGTTAATTATATATCAAAAGAAGTAATCTAACAAATAATTTAAACAAAAAAAATTCAAATTTTCAGTATTGTATTTCATTATCTTGCTCTTCATATTGTCTCTCATGTCACCTCAGGTTCTTTTTCAATTTTACCTTCTCAAACTCCTTTTCGTAATCACTATTGGAGAACTGCAACAGTAAATGCAATAGTGCCTCTTAACATTTTGAAAATTAATTTTAAATGAGGTGCAATTCAGTGAAATGACAAAAACTTGTTTTTTAGGGGGAATTTCATGTTTACCCCTCAAAAACTTTGAAATTACACATGTATACCCCTTTTATGAGAAGTGGATTTGCTGAGATTTTTTTAGTTTTTTGTGAAAGCCTGGATTTGGGTTCCAGCAGCAGATGGTACCAGGGATGAGGCCGGGAGGGGGACCGATGCCCAACTTTGTAGTGCCAATGGTGCAGCAAGGACAGCAGGCACCTCGTCCAGGTGGCGGTCGTCGTGGCCCTGGTGCTGGTGGGCCCGTCCAACAGCCACAGCAATCCATGCCTCTTGTTCGCCAACAGGTAACTCCCTATATACATTCTTTATGGTTGATAGTTGATTTTATTATTGTAGATGCGGGTTCAAATGCCTCATGCCTTTCATGTCTCATTATTCCTCATCCTATATCTCCGTTTTCAAAGTTCAAACTGTTACTGTATTGCTCAACATGATATCCATATTAAAACATGCGAGGAGACCAGATTTTATACATGTTTTTAAATTTTTTACTATTTTTTCAGAGGGTAAATGATCCAAAAGCAGCGATTTTGTACTATCTGAAAAAAAATAGTAAAAAAATTTCAAAAAGTACAAAATTTGATATCCATGTTGAGCGGTTCAGATCGATAGTTTGAACTTTGAAAACGGAGATATAGGATATGAGGCATGAAAGGCACGAGGCACATGAACCTTCCTCATTATTATAATGTAAATAATATGTCCAAGTGTGTTTTGATTTTCTTTTTTTTTTCTTGATTTGTTGTTTATTTAAAATAAAACATAGAATGCCTTCAAACATAGGCCTGTTTAGTATGAGAAACTCTAAATAATAATCTACATAAATAAAATGAATACTTGGTGGTTTGTGTATTTTTTTATTTCTTAATTTTTTTTTAATTTAGTATCATTCTATTTGGGTTTGTAGATGTTCCCAAGGGGTCGTATGTACCGCTACCCACCAGGCCGCAACATGGGACCCGAGGGTCCGATGCCTGGTGTTGCTGGTGGCATGATGCCTCCTTATGACATGGGGGGCCCACCCATGCGTGAGATGCCTGGGATGATGCAACAGCCCATGCCCATCGGCACCCTTGCCACTGCTCTTGCCAATGCCAATCCTGAGCAACAGAGAACGGTATGAATTATAATGTGGATATCATGTTGAACTGTTCGGATTTGTCATTTGTACTATAAAAATTGATATATGAATTATAAGCATAAACCCTGATATGGTTATACAAGTAGTGTAGCGGGACTCAGTTTTTATTATGCGAATAAATTCGAAGGGAAGATGTCTATTTATTTGAAGTTACCATTGGCTACAGATGATAAGCCTGGTCATAAGAAAGCAGCTTGTTAAACTAACTAATTAACTAACCCGACAGCAATTTTGTGTGCCCATTTTCTTTAAGAGTAAAATATACAAAGAATTACAAGTATTGCTCATTTCTAATTCTTTTCAAAAATATCATTTTCTTAAAAAAATATAACTAAATACTAATTAAAATTAAATTGATCCTACCACTCAGTATACATCTAAAAATATAATATTTTTCTTGTAATGTGTAGATGCTGGGAGAAAACCTGTACCCGTTGGTGGAACAGCTGGAGCACGACCACGCAGCGAAGGTGACGGGGATGTTGCTTGAGATGGATCAGACAGAGGTGATGCACCTGTTGGAATCCCCCGACGCACTCAAGTCCAAGGTTGCCGAGGCCATGGAGGTGCTTCGCAATGTCGCCGCTGCTCAGCAGCAGCAGCAGCAGGCTTCCAACGCCCCTGCCACTGCTGATCAGCTCGCATCCTTGTCTCTTGAGTGATCCCCACTTGTCAGTTTTTTGTTGTTTTTATGTGGGAATGACATACAGATATACTGTTTGTTTGTTTCTTAATTAGGTCTATCTATGTTGTGACTTGTGGTTTTGGTTGTTATGTTTGACTTGAAGTGCTGCTTTATGTTGTTTGTTGACTACTTGAATCTGTTTCTTTGGATTTTTTGTTAGTCATCACTTGTTACCTACTAATGATTCATGTTTTGTTAACTGTGCTTTTCTATCTTTGATTATTTCTCGGTCTATTGACACGTTTGCTATCTCTACGTATCGTATCCGATACGGGACCTCTATGTATCGGATATGATACGGGACCATATATGAAGTATCATGGTAGCATATATGAACATGGCTCAAATAAATATGTGATCCATGACCTAGAAAATGGCCATTCTGAACAGAAAGCCCTCTTGATATACTTCATGTATCAGTTTTTCTAAAGAAATTAAAGCTGAAGGAGCAAAATGAGTTGTGCAAATTAATATAAGAAATTGCTCTCTCTGAATATACTAACAGTTGCATTGCTGAAGCAAAAAGCTGGTGCAATGAACTCATAAGTATCTGAATATGAATGATTGCTTATATATTACATTGTTTTCCTGAAGGATTTGACAATTTGGTTAATTTACTGGTTCTCAGTTTGCCAAATTTAACAGAAGTTCATTTTGATATTTTTAAGAAGGCCTCAACTCTCTCTCACCTCCCTTGTTTCATCACTAAATTAGTCGTTTCGACCTGTCCCAAACAGCCCAAACTAGAAAATCTTCATAATTGGTTGCATCCAAACCACTTGCCAGCACTAAAGCATATTGAACTGAGATTATCAAACACTATGATAGATAGCTTGTAATTTGTGCAAAAGAGGCAGCATTTAGTAATTAGTAAGCACACATACCTGATAGGACATGGTGTGCAATGTTATATCAGAATATATTTCATATATACATGGTGTTAATAATGAAACCTATTCTTATTCATTTCAGACTTGATGCCTTTCCCTCTTTCATGGTGCATGGTTGTTGTTAGCTGGTATTTGTGTTCCAATGCTTGTGTTTCAAAACCAATGTACTAATTAATTAGGCACATCTTGTTCTTGGCTTTCAGACTCATTGTCGTCACCATTTGATTGTGTGTTAACTCTTAGCGAGGTTGCTCTTGCGAGATCTGTTGAATCCATGGGGTCTAGTCGTCTAGAACACCTTCTTGTATCAAAACAATAGGTACATCTAGTTCCTCTCCCGCAGAAACCACATAGTCGCAGCTAGGGGTGCAAACGGATCGGATACGAATCGGGTAGTGATAAAATCATATTCGTATCTGCTTTTATTTTTCGGATACAGATGCGGATACGGATTGATAATTTCGATTTCTAACTTGCAAAAAATGTATAAAATAAAAATAAGACCAACAAGGAATTTTTCTTTAACCTTAAGGTAAGTTCTAAATTGTGACCCGCTTTCTCATTGCATATGCTGCAAGTCCTCTTCTACTTTGCATTCTTTATAGCAGCATGCACAATTCGTGTAAACCTCTTCCTCCTACCTTAAAAAATTATTTGATTGGAGGGTTGACATTCAATCTGAAATTTCATCTTTCAATCAGAGACGTTGGAGAATCAAGACATCGACGTGCTTAATATAAGATTGGAAATATTAGCGTAGAATCTGTCTTTATTAGGACTAATTTTATTTCCTATTACAAATCTTGGAACCCAATACAATTATACATCATAAGGAAGCTGACGGAATTATACAAACTAGAGCACAAAGAAATCATAAATTACAACATAATACAACACAACACAGGAGAAAGCATTTCCAACAACATAATACAATACAATACATTTATGGAAACCAAAATGACTACATAATAAGAAAGGTGATAATAATGAGAAAATAAAATATACAACCGACATAAATATGACAAGAGATTAAGGTAATTAACGACCGATGGCAATGCTCTCCTCTGCTTCCTTATCAATATTGAAATAATTGCTTGTACGCTCAATCTCTATTGCATGTTGGGATCGTTCATTGAGCAGAGTCTCTGTTTCTTCGGGTTTGTACTCGTCCCCAAGGATGCTGCTTAAGCTTGCTTACTCGAAGAAGTTCTTCCGCTACTTCTTTCATCGTAGGTCGCTCTTCCCCCTTCATACTCAGACATTCCTTAGCTAGTTTTGCAACCTCCATGATTAGTTCCATATCATCTTCATGTTTAATTTCATCATCTAGAAGGTCTTGCATTTTGTTCTCTTCCATAGCAGAGAGGAAGCGAGACGAAAGACTCATCTCTTCTTCTGATGCATCAAAATCAACTACGGGCTTGCTGGTTAGAAGCTCCAAAAGAACTACACCAAAGCTGTACACATCGCTCTTGTCTGTCAGTTTGCAAGATTGCATGTATTCTGGATCAAGGTACCCAAACGTTCCTTGCACAAGTGTAACACATTGTGCTTCATCTGTCGGAACAAGGATTGAGGCTCCAAAATCTGACACTTTTGCCATGTAATATTGGTCCAAGAGAATATTTGCAGACTTCACATCTCCATGGAAAATTGGAGGAGATGCTGAAGTATGCAAGTAGGCAAGTGCTTCTACTGATTGATGTGCAATCCTTAGGCGGGTTTCGAGAGAAATGTGGGATCCATTATTTTTGTAATGGATATAGTGATATAGGGTACCATTTGGGATGAACTCATATATTAGCATAGGAACCTCAACCTCTAGACAACAACCTAGGATTTTTACAATGTTTTTGTGGTTGATTTGTGATAGAATAAGCATCTCTTTTCCGAATTCTTTCTTTTTGCTCTCGTCGACTATCTTACACTTTTTAATGGCAACCGTTTTTTCTCTTAGAGTTCCTCTGTAGACAGTGCCATGGTATTTGAACTATCAAAATTGTTTGTTGCTTGTTCCACTTGTTGTTTCGTGAAGATTGTAAAGCCGAACCCTTGGTTTGATTTAATCTTCTCCAACAGAATCCACCCTCCATGCAATTGAAAGTACTTCTCTTTTACTTTAGAAAGATTTCTTCTTTCCAGGACCACATATATACAAAATCCAAGAAATGATAAAGCAACAAAACCAGCAGCAGTCCCTACAATTTTTAAGTGCAAACTTGCTTTAATATCTGATACGAAAATTTGTAAATATTGCTCTAATTATTTGTACATTATTTATATACTTTAGTTCTGATCAATGTCTACATACGAACTTTGAACATTTGTATTGTCTATATTTCAATCTATTTTTCTGTACATCTTACGCAACGCATATGTTATATTATGTTTTTTTGGTTCTTTGTGCAAACAAAGTATTTTGCCTGTCGACAAATTTAATCGCTATACTTCTTTTTAAGGACATTCACCTGATAGTAAACAACTTCGAACTGATTTGATTAAAAAATGCAGTCCTTAACCCAATTAAATATGCTTAAAAATATAAAAAAGTACATCTAACCGATTGGGCTAACTTGGTTGGCTCAATGATTGACTTCTAAAATATAAAACACCTGTTGTTGACAATTGTTGATTCGATAATATCTAGGCATATGGGGTATATATAGCTTTATATGAAAAATTGAAAAAAATTAAATGATGTTAAAAATATTACGGTTCGGTTGCCTACAATTTTTATTTCGAGTTAGGTAATGAAAAAAATGTACGTGTGGCATTGCTTGATGGTTTTTCTTCTAGATTTATTTAAAATACATTAATTAAATTATTTTTTTATGTATAATTTTTGTATATAAAAAATAATTTCTGTAGTATATTCATACAATGTGAAAACCCAACCTGTGTGACATCTTTTGGCAATATAATAAAAATATATATATCTTATAATTTTACTTCTTCTATGATATATTAAAAAAAAAAGAAGAATATAACACTTTTTCTCTACTGTGTTCCTTTCTCAACCATGTAATATGTTGTCCTATTGTTCGTATTACGTGTCAAACATGTTACATATTTTATATACTTCAATTGAGCTATTATAGTAATTGATTGTATGCGTACAAAAATATAACTCGCTGAAAACTTTAACAGCCTGTAACCACATCCAGAACTTTAACAGTTATTTGTTCTGAAAGGTAGTGACATACCTATAATTGGTGCCACCTTGAGATTGCATTCTCTCGGATTGTTTCGGTTACTACGCCAGCCGAAAGGACAAGAGCAGCGATATCCTCCTTCAAAATTGTGACACTTTCCAGGCTTGGAGCATGCACTTTGGTTGGCACATTCGTCAATGTCTGCATGAATATGACACAATATTTATAAATAATTAAGCCTCCATATTACTGCAACATATTTATAAATTCTCTCTGTTCGTGTATTTTTTGGAAGCTACAGTGAAAGATAAATAAAATAATAAAAGAGAGCAATAGCAGGAGAGAGTGAGAGAGAGAGAAAGACCTTGGCAGCCTCCATCAAGGTAAGGATTGCCTTCATAACCATATGAGCAGTTGCAGAGATAACCACCATGAGAACTGGTTGAGTTTAAACAAACACTGTGATCGCTTATGCATGAATAGGATGTCGTGTTTCTTATGGCCCAGTTGAGCACCATTGGCAGTCTTGAATTAGACATAGAAAAACCAGAACCTTGTGTCAGAGTTGAACTCAGCAAGTTAGTAGTGATATAAGTTGTGTGGAACTTGAACTGAGCCTCCTCCACCACCATAGCATAGCTGCAAGGACTGAATTTATGCACACCCGAGTTGTTGTATCTGTTATCAAAGTATGATGCAACATATTGTGTTTCTTTAGATATTGCTGTTTGGCAACAGCCAATTCCAGAGCAGGATCCGTACTTATTCAGGGTATCTAGGCTATCACACGAAGAAAGGCATCCTACCATGTAACTAGTATTTAGGTCAAGGGTGAGATAGGCAAGTGTATTACACCCAAGGACTGTAAATTTGTTCTTCTCGGTGTTGACCCAAAATGGCCATGTCTCACCAAAGCCAATATCTGAGAATAATCATCCTCATTCTTTGTCTTGGTGTTATAGCACTGGTAAGATACTGGGCTGCCTACACGTGCCTGGCCCAAGGACAGGCTTATATTCAAAATCGGAAAACCAGAAATGTAAGGATAAGGTGTACCATTATTGTCAGTTGTGTCGCAAGTGACAAGGAAGTCTTCAGACAGGGAGCACTTTCGGCCAATGCCAAATGGGTAAGGGATGGGAATTCCCCCACAGCTATCTTGGCAATCAGGCTTAGCGATGGTGCTCTTGGCAGATTCAATGGTTTTCAAGTGAAGGAAGAGAAGAAGGTGGATTAGTATCATTGCCACCGCCATAATAAACGAGTAATCTACTACAATTTTATCTAGTTTCTACCAAATGAATCGATGTCACATTGCAGCATTTCGACCCTCTTTATAAAACATATGCACGCTGATAATTGATTAAATAAATGAGTCAATTATTTAGTGGACCACAACTTTTAGCCCCTATTGCTAGTCTTTACGACACGTGTCAGTCCAATTTTAGGCCAAGTCTTCACGTCAACGCAACGCAGTATTAATTTCGTCGTGTTCTGACATGCATTCATCGATCCCTTATTTAATAGATTGAGAAAAGTTGGCTAACAAGCATTCAGATTTTTCTTTCAATAAAAAAATTACGAATATCCGAATATTAATGCTCCTTTAAATTTCCAATTCAAATGAATGTTCGTCTTCATCTCTTTATATTATTCACTTTCTGTTTTTTCTTATTCTCACTAATTTTTACTTTTTTTAATGAATCTAGTACTACCAGCTATTGTAATTTTAATGAATCTAGTACTACCTGTTGGAAGAGTAAACAGAGGAAGAAGGATTGACACAAATAATTCAACTTCACTTCTTAATTAATTCGATTACAATATGCTGAATATATAGCCCTACAACACCTAAGTTTGGATCATCCAAATTTAGTACCCCACTACCTTGTTCTGCTATTACAAACAGTCCCCAAAATAGAATACCTGCACCTATCCTGCTACTACATGACTAATTATAGAACCCACTAATCCTACTACAGACACACCTATATTTAGAAACCCACTAATCCACTAACACACATTCATGCTTCTAAAAACAACTACAGCAGAATTCTAAATAGAGAGAGCTAGTTTTGGATCAACTTTCAACACTCCCCCTTGATTCAAAATTGGTTACTCCAAGCTTCTTTCGCAAATTTTCAAATGTGCTTAGTGCCAATGCCTTGGTTAGAATATCTGCCTTCTGATTTTCTGAAGTAACAAACTGTAGCTCAACTATCTTCTCTGGCACTAGATCTCTGACGAAATGAAGTCGAATGTCGATGTGCTTTGACCTTCCATGGAACACCGGGTTCTTTGACATTGCTATGGCTGATTGATTGTCACAGGAAATTCGTGTAGGTTGCTGCTGCACCTGTCCAACATCTTCAAGTATTCTTCTAAGCCAAACTGCTTGACAAGCTGCTGAATTGCTTGCAATGTACTCAGCTTCTGAGGATGAGAGCGCTACTGTTGCTTGCTTCTTTGAGTTCCAACTTATTGCACTGGATCCAAGGGAGAAAATGTGACCTGAGGTGCTTCTTCTATCTTCAGAACACCCTGCCCAATTGCTGTCATTATAGCCAACTAGCTCAAACGAATTTGTGTTGTCATACCAAAGTCCGAAATCAGTTGTACCCGAGATGTACTTCAATACTCTCTTTGCTGCTCCAAAATGGTGTTTAGTTGGATTGTGCATATGCCTAGATATCACCCCTACTGCAAAACTTATATCTGGTCTTGTGTGGGTTAAATAAATCAAGCCTCCAACTAAACTCCTAAACTTGGTTTCATCACATGGCCCTGTGCCATCATCTTTTACAAGCTTTTCATTATTGTTCATCGGTGTAGCTGCTGCCTTGCAACTATGCATGCCAAACTTCTTTAGCAAATCCTTTTCATACTTTCTTTGATAGACAAAGATGCTGCCATGCTCTTGCTCTACTTCCAACTTGCATGTTTCATCCAAGTCTTCAAACAATTGCTTGAATCCGGACATGTGATTTGAACACCCGCTATCGAGAAACCAGATGCTGTTTGCATCAACTTTGTCAACCGCGCTGCTGGCCATGAAGAGAGTTGGTTGCGTATCCTCCTCTTCTATATAATTTGCTTGACTCTCTTCTCTTTGCTTCTTGTAGCATTCTGCTTGGTAGTGCCCATACTTGTTGCAATAATAGCATTGAACATCCCTCTTGGAATCGTCGTATGAATTTGCTTGATTGCTTCTACCTCCTCTGCTGGAATTAGCCTGTCCTCTGCTGGTATTGTGGCTGCCTCTGCTGGAATTGTTTCTTCCTCTGCCTCGGCCTCTTGGGTAGCCATTAGATCTGCCTCTTAATGACCCACCCTTCATGTAAAATGCCTTGTCGTCGCCTTTATCTTCAGCCTTTGACATCCTTGCTTCATGAGTCTGCAGTGATCCCATGAGTTCATCAAAGGTGTACGTTGCGAGATCCTTTGATTCTTCAATTGCTGCCACTACATGATCAAACTTGGGTGTTAGGCTTCTCAACACCTTTGCCACCACCGTCTTCTCCTCCATGGTGTCTCCAAATGCTCGGATATGATTGATCACCTCTTGTACTCTTGAAAGGAAAATTTGGACTGATTCTTCCTTGTTCATCTGCAATGTTTCAAAGTCCCTGCGTAGGCCTTGAAGTTTGATTGCCATGACTCGAGTACTCCCTTGAAATGCTGTTTTCAGGGTTGTCCATGCCTCCTTTGCGTTGGTGGCTGCTGCAATTTTCGAGAAGATGGTGTCATGCACTGCTTGTTGGATGAAAAACAGCGCTCTTGCATCTTTCTTCTGATTCTCTTGCGGATTAGGATCTGGATTAGGAACTCCATTTGCTATCAAGTCCCATAGACCATGTGACTTGAACAAGGTTGACATCTTGATACTCCAAAACTCATAATTCTCGCCTTTGAACAGCGGAATTGCTGGTTGCATGACATTCACAATGGTGCTGCCGTTTTCTGCCATGAAAACGCCCCAAAGTTGATCAACCTGGCTCTGATACCACTTTGTTGGAAGAGTAACAGAGGAAGAAGGATTGACACAAATAATTCAACTTCACTTCTTAATTAATTCGATTACAACATGCTGAATTTATAGCCCTACAACACCTAAGTTTCGATCATCCAAATTTAGTACCCCACTACCTTGTTCTGCTATTACAAACAGTCCCCAAAATAGAATACCTGCACCTATCCTGCTACTACATGACTAATTATAGAACCCACTAATCCTACTACAGACACACCTATATTTAGAGACCCACTAATCCACTAACACACATTCATGCTTCTAAAAACAACTACAGCAGAATTCTAAATAGAGAGAGCTAATTTTGGATCAACTTTCAACACTACCTTCTTTCTATAGAAAACGTAGTTAATTGACAAAAGTCTATGGTATTCGGTGATGCATCTCTTAAAGAAACATCGACCGCAACAACCCAATCCTAAAACTTGGATGGTTACGGGATCTTTTTTTTGGAACCAATTGATTAAGATGTATGCACTTTTTCAATGGAGTACTCAATGGACTATTGGTAATGGGGCAGCAATCTCGTATTGGTATGACTGTTGGGGACCATCTCCACTCAGGAAGATGAAAGATGGGCTGCCAAGACCGATCTCACAGCATATCTCACTACAGGAGGCATTTTCGGAAAATTCATCTGTAACTTCTTCCTTTACTGGTATGGTACCGGTTCTAAATGAGATGGAAGATTCTTTGATTTGGAGGTGGTCGGCCAATGGGGAGTATTCAGCAGGTTCACTGTACAAATTGATGATGGAGGCAGGCAAGATTCAATGGAGTTTCATGAGTAACTGGCAGGCTGCTGCTCCTTTAAAAGTTCAGGTTTTTTCTCAACTCTTTTTAAAAGACAGGCTTCCAACTCGCGAGATGCTGCGGCGAAGGGGTATGAATTGTGAGCCTCATTGTGTGATGTGTCAAGAATGCACACTGGAGACTGCAAATCACCTATTTTTTACATGCCCAAATGCAATGGATGTGTGGGCTCGGTTTGCTGCCTTTCTGCAAATTGGAGTCACTGTAAAAGATACTTGGGAAGGCTCATGCAATTTTTACTGCAACAGTAGTAGAGGTCGTAATAAGCATGTCTGGATCACTTACTTCATGTCGGTGTTGTGGTCGTTATGGCGACAGCGCAACGAGGTCATATTCCGAGATAAGAAGCTACCACCGCGGTTAGTGGCTAACCGAGCTGCTGAAGAAGCAAATTTGTGGCAGAAATATTGTAGAAAAAGAAATAAAAATGGGTTTGGGGCTGTTATGGGTGCGGAACTAACAGATAGCAATATTGCTATAACTTAGTCTGATGTAATATTAATTAGGAACTGTTGTATTTAAACAAATCTCTAAATATAGCCTTGGTAGTCCCTACCAAGTTTTCAAAAAAAAAAAAAAAGAAAATTAGTTTAAAAGTAAGATACTTTCTGTTTTGAGAAATTCTTTTAAGAAGATACTATTTTTTACGAGAGTTATTAACCTTGATCTCCTTCACTATTTTTTACGAGAGAAGATAGAAAATTAGTTTAAAAGTAAGAAACTTTCGTCCTTACTGGCCAGACCTTTAAGATAATTTTTCAGTACCTTATGAGATAGAGGTAGTGGTGTCCATGGAGGGGAAATATAATAGGGAAAAATAAGTGGGGGTATATAAAGAATTTCTCAAATTGACAAAAAATAGCATCCTTTATTGCTTGCTTTATGAAATAAAGTTGCATCAAAGATTTTTATTCAAATCTGAAACTTGAGTAAGGTCAATATCTTCTAAAATTTCCTTCAATTTAGGGTAAATAACTCTATCATTATATAAACAGCATAACACCTTATAATTCTATTACAAAATAAAAATGATAATAATGATAAAATAATTCAAAAAGAGGGCCAGAGCAACACGAAACTTCATTTCTAATTCAAGTATAAACTATAGTGAAGAGGCCGTTCAAAATTAAAATATATCCATATTGCAAAGACACGTTAAACCTTACTTGTTACTTCACATTTCAAATAACCTTTTATGGTTTCTTGTAGCCATCAAACAAATCGTTTTTGTAAATTAAACGGTGAAAATTAAACCTCGTGTCTTGCAACTTGCACCACGATAATTAACAATTATGAAATATATATAGATTTTAATAATATACAATTGCTAATTCCTTTGTCTTGTGTATTTAATGCTGAACAATATTTATAATAAAAGATTTTAGATCTGAAGCCTTTTGTAGTTTCTCTATAGTTTTATCATCATACGGTACGTATATATAGCTATTAATCAGTCATGTTGAGGTATTGAAATTGAAATTTTAAAGAACTAGCCCTGGTCGCTTCAAGAAACTAGCCCAGGCCTTTTCATAATCATTCTCGTTTTCCTTTTGGAACTACAGCTGGAGGGTGGGACTACTTTTCTTAATTTCCTCTCATAAATAGTATCTTCTTAAAAGAATTTCTTTAGTTAAAATAAGAAAACTAGGAGCCAAACAAGTTGACAAAGTAATTACGGTAGAGAGATGGCTGCAGTAGAGTTTGATCGATAATGAATGTATGGACATTGACTCTTTCAAAATAGTGATATTAAAATTGCTGATAATTTTTCGATTATTATAACAAAATATTATATTAAAAATAGTTTGGAATTATGAAAAGGCAAAAAAAGTAAACATTGATGCTTTCAAACTAGTGACATATGTATGGCTGACTTCGATACAGTTTTTTCACTATATAATTGAGCATGTCATTTTCGAATGGTCACACATGATGTGAACTATAATTAAAATTAATTCATAATATTACTTAAAATTTGACAAGTTGGGAAGTATTATAATTCGTTGAATGAATCATAACCCTGGTCCATTACTCACATAGTCACATTAATTCACAAATTATTTTATAAATAAGCAACTCTTAAATGGAAATTGTTAACATCCGATGTATCTTTCCATGAAACTTCTCTGAAACTACAGCCTCCAACTGCACTCCAAAAGTTAATTAATTTTCATATCTAATTTTAATATATGTCTCTCATGACTTCATCCACCACTAGAGAAAAAAATGAAAGGGCTCAAAGCTTGCCCTTAATGTAATCATATCTTAAGAGAAAAGTCACTGGTTTCGCTATTATATCCTTGATGAGAGTAACGTACTTTCTTGGAACTTTCTCCTTGTCAAGTGCCCACCACATGCAACATCAAGCGATTTTTTACCTATCAAAAAGAAAATGTGCGACTGCGAAAGATGCTACATGCCTGTATGCACGAATCTTAAGAAAGCTAAGTGTATCGAATATCAGCCATTGGATCCCGTTTTCTGATCATGCGAACCTGCCAAGAAAAAATACAAACAACTTTTCTACCTTTCACACGCATTTATCTTTTATACTCTCCTGTCAACACAAAACAGGAGACTCCAGTACCATTTGTACCAACTCCTTTGGTTTGGAACACTGTCAAGATTTTGTCAAGCAATCTTGACCGTCAATTTCACGTGTAATGGAGATGTGACTGTCGCTGAAGTGGAAAGGAGAATTGAAAAATATCAATTTCCAGCTAGGGTCCCTCTCATATTGGATCAAAGAAGACTTAAGAGTAAAAAAAGGAGAAATTAATTAAGTTCAACATTATCGATGCTCTGGTCCCTCTCATATTGTGAATTGGATCATGCATGCTACGCTTTTTAATTTCTATTAACTTTGAGTTCATGTAAAAAACCTTTGATAAAAAGAATTTTGGTTTTATGAAAATTTAAAAACCCAAGTCATACTAAGCAAAATAATACAAAAAGGAAGACGGAAACTCAAGTCCCCATTTCGCCTTCCACCCAACGTGTAAAACAAAATTAGACATAAATTAATAAGGGGTTGCAACTTCTGGGAAGTTACCATATGTATATGCTAGAAGAATATAAAACGAAATATGAGTCCGTTTGCATCCCTAAGTACTACCTTCTTTCTATAGAAAACGTAGTTAAAGTGACATTCATTGACCATGAACTTAAATCGGAAATATGCATGAACTTCATCGATTGATGGTGTCATTCTTTACATTTTAGTAATATATTATGGATTGATATAAAGTGACATTCATTGGCCATGTTTTCATTCACCTTTGCAAAAGTTTGTGTAAACTTTTCACGAGGAGCACTGACTCTTCACCCCCCCCCCCCCTTTTCCGTTTCGTAAATCAGAAGGAAACTTCATGTATATATTTAAAAATCTTTAAATTATGTAGTATCTCTTCTAAAATTAGTAATATCATATTTATTCTTTTAAATTTGAGATACTCCATAATGTACTCGATTTATTGTCTTTTCAATTAAAATCATTTTAAATTTAAAGAGAGTTCTCATTTTATCTTTCTAGAAAAAAATATTAGCATGTGTAAGAAAAATATCCAGTTTTTTAATTGACTGGCTTATGAAAATAAATTATTCATTTTCTATTTGTGGCGTGTATACAAACGTATGCCTAAGAATACATAGAATTGTTGAGGCAAGCACAATAAATAAAACATGGAGAAAAAGTATTCTTTAAGTTGCTGCCAATAAGGTATCCCAAAAACAAAATAAGAAGGTTATTTTTACTTCGTTGTCATATTTCATATATTGAAGGAAATCATTTACCTTTTGCATCGTTTTGTCATATTGCTCAAACATTTTGAGTTTGTTGCAATAACATGGTGCAAGGGGTATAGACATATATAACATATTCCCAATCCTACTGAAGGCTATTCAGGATAGAAGGAAAAGAAAAAGGAGAACGGAAAGAGAAAATTAATTAAAGGAATATAGTAACCAAACAAAAGAAAACTATAATCAAGGTAAATATTAATATATAAATTCTTTGTATCCCGTTTAAGAAAAAAAATCATCCAATGATTATGTAGTCAATTACAACTAAAAGAATTAATGCCAGAGAAAATATTGGTACTACTACAAAAAACACATTTATCATCACCACGTCACCATCGGATGGGCTAAGGCATGGATTGTCACTACTACCAAAAAAAACACTTCACTGTCAGCCAAAATCGCAATCTGCAATCGAATTCTGCACTGATGGCTATCGCCCGATAGGAAAGATATACACATATGCCATCGGCTAGAAACGATGGCGTTCAGCTCCAATGCCATTGGTTGAAAATAAGGGACAAATGGGAATAATAGTTTTTTGGTCGTTAAATTAACCGTTTAATATAGAAAGGCCATCGTTTGTTGGGTGTTATTAGCTGATTGCAAAAGTGTCTTACACCTTGTGTTTGAGTTGGCATTGGCAGGTTCTAGTTTGTCATCTATCATTATTTTGGACCGTTGGCGATTTATTTATATAATTTTTTTAGTTATATATGCCTATATTAGGGGCTAGCTTTCATATATAGCAAGATAAACAACATAATCTCTCTCTCTCTCTCTCTCTCTCTCTCTCTCTCTATAGCACCAAATCGAATACAAATAACATGCAGCAAATTAAGCAAGATAATATAGAAGACCAACAAACATATAGAACAATGCAGCACTAAATTAACCAACATAATTAATCTGTAGCACTAAATTAACACAAATACCATCATTAATTAACATATATGTTCTGTTGCAACAAATACAACCCCCAAGACATACCAGAATTACACTCCAGCCCCCTCCACCCATATGACTAAACTAAAACCAGCAATGGAGCTTTCAAAAATCACAACCCCACTAGTTGTATATATAAAATAAAAAAACCAGCAGCATTATACTTAATTATATGAGACAAACACACAAAACACAACCATTAATTGTTCTGGTACCCACAAAAATGTACTTCATATGTACCAAAAGTATTTAATTTTCCTGCCCATCTGTTGGAGGTAATACTCATTTCATGAAGAAATGGCACCATCGCTGACAAACCTCGTTCAGAGCTTCCAAAGAATATGGATTGGTCTGTAGGGAAATCTGCATGAATAAATGAAAACATATTAATAACATGTATAACCAATTAAGAACTTAAAATCAGAGCATGACATAAACAAATTGACATACATCTGGAAAACTTCGTGTGAGATACCGAATGATTAAATCCATATTCTATCACGTAGTATCCACACTCCCAGTCTGATATTTGTTGTGGGCCCTGAAAATAGATTTTGAAAACAAAATAAAATTATTAGTGCAATTCTGTTGGAACTTGAAATAAGTTAAAATGAAATACTCCATTAAATTTTTTAATACCTGAAACATTGACCAATCACAAGTTTCTTTCCCCTTCGCACGTCCACTTCACTGTAGATATTGCCTATAGGCCCTACAATTATCACGTAAATCAGATTATTACTTTGTGTTTTACATTATATGAATTTTGCTTACTTGAGCAAATGAGATTCGATTACAAAAACCCTGTCCTCCACCACTTTGGAGTCGATGCAGAGGACCAGATCTTTGCTTGGAATTATGACAAGAAGAACCCAATGATCCCTACAATTTAAATAATAGTAATAAATCAATATGAACTTGTCATTTAAGGAAAAGAAACATGACTGAACTCTATCAAATTACCTCTCGTGGTATGGTGCAAAGATAAACTTTTTGTCCTGCAAGCTACGCAAGGTTTGAATGCAGTATTCCAGTGACTCTGTGTTGTTGTATCTAATCGATGTTGCGCTCATCAGACTTGCATCCATATGTCCGATGTGCAAATTGTTTTTCACACCGCCCAGAATAATGGTCATGCAATACCTGAAAGCAAGGATTGTCAAACTAGAGGAGAAAGGAGTTAATTGTGAAGAGAATAAATATGTTTAAAAAAATAAATACTCACAGCGAATAGACTTGGATGATAGAGACGTCCAGACACTGCCAAGCCATTAAATCCCTCAGATCGGTAAACTCCAATGCAATTTCGAAGGCCTCATTTATAATTAGCTCCTGTAAGACAGGGCATACAAAGCTACCTCCGGCTGATAGGGGGGTCCGAACATATCGGTTGTTGATCAGAGTCAAAATAATGATGATTTACGTAGGGTTTTGGCTTAGGTTTTGCATATTTTCTCACACTTATGTTTACTTTATTAGAGAAAAAGGCTACTGTCACCCTTCTTTATGTTTTATTACAGAAAACAAGTTTTGGCACTATTTTACACCAAATGGAGCTAGAATCAGGTCAATCGGATCAGCGACGCTCATCGACTAAGTCTCTGTTACGGCCCGTATTGCCTAATACGGACCAGGCCTAGCACAGACCAGGAGATAGCGCTGGAAGCATTAAACTCTAATTGTCAAGGTCCTAATACGGACCGTATTACCCGATACGGTCCGTATCCGAAGGCGTCTCTTGGGGAATAACTGCCGACAGCTGTTTCCAGATCAGTTTCTTAGCCCCTACTCAACCTCTACACGTCCCTCCACTCCTATATAAGGCCCCTGGGCAGAAGGAATAATCATCTTTGTAATTAGGGATAGATTTGATTAAAGAGAGAAGAGAGGAGTGCTTGTAACAATGCCGTTCCGCGGCTAAGTTCATTTTCTTAGGGCTAGGCAGTAAACCTTGTTACTCTTGATGTTTTGATATATATATTTATGTTGATTATGGTTTCTTGTTGTTGTATTAAAATGCTTTTGTGATTTACTATCTCTTCATCTAATTTCAATGATCTAGTTTGAGTCCGTTAGGGTAGTGACAGTACTTTAATGGTAAGAGAAACTATTTGTATAAATTAGCCTCGTTGAGATCTATTAGGTTTATGTGAAAAAAACCTTAGCGGGGAAACCATAAACTAGACCAACAAAATGCGTACCAAATTCCATTACTTGCGTAAAGAAATTCGCAGTGATCTATGTAGTAATTTGGGGTATTTGAGAGATCAGACATTTGCGTAAGGTAAATCACAGTGTCCTATGTAGAATCTCAGTGAAAGATCTGTCATTCTTGCGTAACATAAATCGCAGTGACCTATGTGGTGTCTTTCATTAAACAATAACAGGAAATCAGACGCAACATGAATATATTGTCAAGGCGGATTGAGTGGCAATGGTGTGCCGAAACCCTAGGAATCCTCATCTCTATCTTTATTTTAATTACTTTTAATTGCTTCCTAATTTACATTGATCACAACAACATCTCTCAATTTACAGATTTCGTCTAGCCTTTCGAAAGATTGTGATTCGATCGCTCAAAGCATTGAACCAATATTCCCTGTGGATCGACCTCGAATATACTACTCGATAGGATTGTGCGCTTGCAGTCCGAACCGATAGCATTTACGAGTTTATAAATATTAAAAGAAACATTGCTCTCTTTGAGTGATCAGTTGTAGACTATTTTAAAATCTTTCCAAGCTATTCTAACTCTTCCTCACTTACCAGTGGTTCTTGTCCCTCCACCTCACCCACCTCTTCATGCTGAACTTCCTGCAACAACCAATTACTGTAATTGCTAAACAAATGAAAATTGTGATAATGTTAATGAGCGGCTGGACCTGGAAGCCATTTCTTAACCAACTATGATTCATGGTTAAGAAACAGCTTCCAAGTCCCGCCGCTCTGGCTACTTGAATCTGTTTCTTTGGATTTTTTGTTAGTCATCACTTGTTACCTACTAGTGATTCATGTTTTGTGTTAACTGTGATTTCTATCTTTGATTATTTTCCGTCTATTGACACGTTTGCTATCTATTAAGTGTCATGGTAACATATATGAACATGGCTCAAATAAATATGTGATCCATGATATAGAAAATGGCCATTCTGCACAGAAAGTCCCTCTCGATATACGTCATGTATCAGTATTTCTAAAGAAATTAAAGCTGAAGGAGCAAAATGAATTGGGCAAATTAATATAAGAAATTGCTCTCTCTGAATATACTAACAGTTGCATTGCTGAAGCAAAAAGCTGGTGCAATGAACTCATAAGTATTTGAATATGAATGATTGCTTATATATTACATTGTTTTCCAGAAGGATTTGACAATTTGGTTAATTTACTGGTTCTCAGTTTGCCAAATTTAACAGAAGTTCATTTTGATATTTGTAAGAAGGCCTCAACTATCTCTCACCTCCCTCGTTTCATCACTAAATTCGTCGTTTCAACCTGTCTGTCCCAAACTAGAAAATCTTCATAATTGGTTGCATCCAAACCACTTGCCAGCACTAAAGCATATTGAACTGAGATTATCAAACACTATGATAGATAGCTTGTAATTTGTGCAAAAGAGGCATGCATTTAGTATTAGTAAGCACACATACCTGATAGGACATGGTGTGCAATGTTATATCAAAATATATTTGATATATACATGATGTGTTAATAATGAAACCTATTCTTATTCATTTCAGACTTGATGCCTTTCCCTCTTTCATGGTGCATGGTTGTTGTTAGTTGGTATTTGTGTTCCAAATGCCTGCGTTTCAAAAACCGAAAAAATAATGTACTAATTAATTAGGCACATCTTGTTCTTGCTTTCAGACTCATTGTCGTCACCATTTGATTGTGTGTTAACTCTTAGCGAGGTTGCTCTTGCGAGA
>JAJGRW010004564.1:0-24136 GCA_025461045.1 Carex parvula | reverse complement strand
AACAGTAATTCCAGAACGGAAATATGTTGGTTGCACTGTATGTGGGCGGGAAGTTTATCCGGGGTGCGGAGGGAGAACAGTACACTAAGGAAGCAGCCTACGGCTTCGAGGTAAATGAAAATACCTCATTTGTTGAATTGAAGGGAATAGTGTATGAAAAGATCGGTGTGAACCCCAACCGGTGTGATATAGATTTAGCTACTCGTATTAACACAGTAAGTGGTGGTAGACCTTACTATACCAGGTATCCAATAACAGATGAGTCGTTATGGAGGAGTGTTTACAACACTTTTCAGTCACAGGGGGTAATGGTAATGGACTTATATTCCAGGAGAGTTCAGCGTGAACCCGGGGTTGGAACATCTAGGGAAAATAGAGGTTATGATCACTCGGGTTATGACAACCCGCGTCACTCGAGTTATGACAGCTCGAGTTATGAGCACTCGGGTTATGACAACTCAGGTCATGAGCACTCGAGGTATGGCAACCCCCGCAACTCTAGTTATGACAACTCGGGTCACTATAGTTATGACATGCAACCCCGGCCCCTCGAGGTATGACAACCCCTGCCACTCGAGTTATGAACCGCCCGTATCACCCGTTTATGAAAATTATGTACCTGATTTTACCACCGATCTACCACCACCACCACCTCCTCCTGAAACCCCAATCCAACCCAGATTTCCATCTGTACCACCATCAATACCTTTAGTGTCACCCATTGCTACTCGGAGAGACCTTGACCTTGATGCTGAGCTCGATGCCGTACCACAAAGAAATTTGGAAACAGGTGACGAATGGGAAGGGGATTGGGATTCTGATCACCTGTCAGAAGGTGATGGAGATTATTTACCTAAGGAAGACAGATTTCCGATTAGAGGTCGGACAGATAGGCATCCGTGCCCCACACGGAACAAACTTATCGTCCGATGCTGGAGGCTCTGGATCAACTTTCTTCTTTTTCGAACCAAAGCCGTAGGGGTTTTCCACAAAGTCATCGTCTGAAATTTCATACTGAACATGTCGTCTCTTCCATTCCTTCAGTTTACATGTCTCACAATTAAAAAAATCACGACATATTTGACACTTGTACTTTTTTTCTTCATTTTTACCTCGATCACTAATTGACCCTCCTCTCGCTACGCTACGATCTCGGTTGCTCGCTTTCTTACCTCGTTTGTTACTGTCCATACCTCTACTCGCCTCAAAATCGCTTATCTTTCTCTCTTTCGGTTCTGGAAATTTGTTGGAAACTTGGAATGAATACTGTGCTCATCAGGAGAGAGAAAAACCCCTTTTATAGGGGTTTTATAGCGGACCGCCCAGCTGCTGGGCGGTCAGATCTTGGTAGTGGACCGCCCAGGCGCTGGGCGGTCAGGTGGGAAAAGAGGACCGCCCAGCTGACGGGCGGTTAGGGTAGAAATAAAAATAAAATTGGGGTGGGAGCAGATTTGATAATTTGTTTTTTTTTTGGGTATTAATAAAAATATCGGCATTTATTCTGATATAATGTATTGCGTTTCTTGTCATAAAGAAAAAAGCGACAATTATTCGCATTTAATGAAAATGCAGCAAAAGCAGTTTCTTAACTTGAAATTGAAATTATCGTACGAGATTTTCTATACCAACCTTGCAGCAATGCTCATAACAAACATATGGCAGATTCTTTTTATTCAATTTATTAAAGATCTACTGCAATCAAAGCTTCTTAAATTAGCACAGATTATTTTTCTATGCAAATTATTGATAATAGTTTGAGGATATATTTCATTTTTTTATTGTTTACATATATTGAGGCACAAACTGAGGAAAGATTTCATGAGATTATTAGTCATACTTTACAAGCTTGTTTGGCATAATCTGTATGAATTTTTATGATTCAGAATTTTGTACTCTAGAGAGAAGTGAATAGGTCAGCTAACTAAAAGTTACCGTTTAAATTTTTTGGAACTAATATTTCTATGTTTAATTTAATCTATTGAAGTATATATTATATACCACCAATATGTACCAATACTAAAATCAAAATTGAAATTTGAATTCACTATTTTCGTAACCGAACTGAACCAGCGCGACTAGAAAAAAATGGATCTGATTCTCTTGTTTGATTTGATAAAGTGAATAAGTCAACTAGACAACTATTTTTTTTTTTTTTCGGAGCATGTTTTAGGTTAATAGTTGGATCATATGTTTTAGCTTTTTTGTGATTCTTTCAATTCCTAAGGCATAAACTGATTAAAAACTCGATGGGCGTGTGTAACAAATAAGTGCACTCTAGTTATATGGTTGCATTCAAATGTGAGCTAATTTGTATGAATTGGCGTCATTCGAATTTCTAAATTATTACTATTAGTAATGGACTACGTATCTAATTTTGACCCACTATAAATTGGAAAGGCTGTTATTACTTACTAGTTATTACTATTCGTAATGTTCTGTTGGTAAAATAAATGTTTTGAATCTATATTCGTAATGTTCGTAATGACCTGGGGGAACCTATATCCGGATCAACATGACCTGGATCAATTGGTAACACCCATCTCTAAGACAGAAACTGAAGAGACAATCGCTCGTCTATCAATGGAAAGAGCCAGGGCCCGAACGGATACACGGCAGAATTTTACAAAAAATTCGTCAGACTGCTACTTCCTAACCTAATTAACATCTTCCAAGCGGTTACTATCAAAGGAATACTGCTGGCACCCTTAAACACATCATATATAACCCTGATACCAAAAACAGAGGCTCCTACCAAACCTGAGGAATTCAAACTGATAAGCCTTGTCCACAGTATACAAAAAGTTTCTCAAAGATACTAGCCAACAGACTACAACAGAGGATGCACACACCATCGTCGATAGCGAGCAAACGGGGTTCCTCAAATATAGACAAATCACATAGAGCTTTGTCTATGCCCAACAAACATTGCACCGGGCAAGGAAAATGAAAGTACCAGTGACACTATACAAGGCAGATATAAAAAAGGCTTTTGATACGGTGAGCAGGGACTTCATGCTACAAGTGATGAAACAACTCGACTTCCCACCCCCATGGATTACCTGGATCCAGGGATCAGTACTGCCTGGCACTTCCCAAATCATTATAAATGGCCTGTTGGGAAAGAAAATCATACTCACGCGAGGAGTGCGTCAGGGGGATCCCCTATCCCCGCTACTCTTCATCATTGCCATGGACTTCCTGGCAAGATATTTAGCGAAGTTAACAGCGACATGCACCATCAGACTGCCCTTTATGGATATGAAACCTTGCCTCATATATGCGGATGATGCACACTTCTTCATAAAACCGGAAACACAACAGCTGCAGGCACTCCAAATAGCACTCAGAGTGTTCCATAATATATCAGGGCTGGCAACAAACCCACACAAGTCGGAACTGCTGATATCTAACCCACAACCGCAAGATGTGAACCAACTTGCATCCATTCTTGGCTGTAAACTGAGTGCCTTCCCTTTCACATATCTGGGCCTTCCTCTATCCAACAAGGTGCTCCCAAAAGTGGCATATCTCCCGCTAATCCATAGAATAAATGGTAGGCTCCCTGGGTGGGCAACAAAACACTTATCTATTGCAGGTAGACTGGTGTTACTGAATGCGGTGCTATCGGCACTACCAACATACTTCATGATGGTCCTAAAACTACCAAAATAGGTGGTTAAGCAAATTGATAAAACAAGGAGGTAATTTCTCTAGCACGGGGTAGGATCACAAATGCAAAAGTTGAATCTGGCAAAACTGGGAAATGGTATGCAAGCTAAAGGAGGTCTGGGAGTAGCAGACCTCGAAACTTTTAACAAAACACTCCTTATGACAGGATGTGGAAACCCATTTTCGAAGGAATACCCCTCAACCACAACATGTTACCGATACCACCACTATTCACAGGAGCGTCACAGGCTGGTCAGGCCTTTTGGGAGGCGGCAGTCTCGCACACATGCGGGCAAGGCGATAGGATATCGATGTGGAACCATAATTGGGGCCATGGCATACTTAGATACCACTTACCACACTTGTACACACATGCAAACAACACAGAAATAACATTGCAAGAGCCGGTACGAGCCACTGTCAGACATATGTTCAGACAGGTAATGATAGAAGAAGCGGTAAAGGAACGCACAATACTGGAAGATCACATAGCACACATAGTAATACTTGATGCCCCATATCAGGATAACATCACATGGAGATGGACAGAGAACGGAATCTTTTCTATCAAAAGCGCATATAAAACCATGAAAAACACACCACACATCGCATCCATGGTCGTCAGTCTATGGAAACTACAGGTCCCACCAAGGATAAAGGTTTTCGGCTGGCTACTTGTCAACAACAAACTTTTGACAATTGACAACCTAAGAAAAAAAGGATGGCCCATCACGAACATGTGTATTATGTGTCGTCAAGATGCAGAATTGGTGTGCCACATAGTATGCTAGTGTAACTTCGCAATGGAGATGTACCGCCTCAAAGGAATGGCAACACTGGCCTCAACACAAACAATGCAATTTCTCCTACAAACATCAAATAACAAGGAAAGGGCAAATCTCCTAACCACGATGTTTGTAATCTGGAGGGAGCAATGCGCAAGAATTTTTAGAAAATCGACGAAAACTACCGGAGACCTAACAGAGGAAGTGGCACAGTTGCTGCAACGATACACCGATGCGGCATAAATAATGAGCCCAACGAAGACAGTTCCATGCAGAACTGACCTTCGTTCTACATACTTTAAATTTCATAAAATTTGCATTTCTAAGTTTTGTTTTAGACTTCTCTTCGGTTTTTCTTTTCCTTTCTTTTCTTTATTTTATTTTATTTTCCGTTCTTAGCTCAAGATAACTTGAGCGCCTTGTATTTGTGTTACCATGCAGATACAAACTATTGTAATTGCAATTAGCAATCAAATATGAGCATGATTCTTATTTTTTCTCAAAAAAAATAAATGTTTGAACATAATTTGATTTCTCTATTTGAATGAGGTGAAACTATTTTCTGTGCAATTGTGCATGATCTTGGTAATATATATGATTTCGAGTATATCTTCGAGCTTTTTTATTAGTTGTCTTCATTGACAAAAGCTTTAATCGACACGTGTAACTTGTAACGAGTGGTTCGAAATACTTTTGCCGATAGCTCCGAAATTTTTATTAATACCCTACAAAAAACAAATTATCAGCCCCCACTCCAAAATTATTTTTAAAACTACCCTAACCGCCCAGCCACTGGGCGGTCCACTCTGGACACCTTGACCGCCCCATGGCTGGGCGATCCACTACGCATACCAGACCGCCCAGTGGCTGGGCGGTCCGCTATAAAACCCATATAAAAGGGGTTTTTCTCTCTCCTGAGCAGCACAGTATTCATTTTAACAACCCCAGAAATTCAGAGGCGATTTTGAGGCGATTTTGTGACGATTTTGAGCGATTTAAGGCTAGTAGAGGTATGGACAGTAACAATCGAGGTAAGGAAGAGAGCAACAGAGATCGTGGTGTAGCGAGAGGAGGGTCAATTGGTGATCGAGGTAAAAACAAGAAAAAAAAGTACAATGTCAAGTATGTCGTGATTTTCTTAATTGTGAGACATGTAAATCTAAAATAGTTCATAACATAAATTAACAAAACTTGGTAATTAGCGACGACGACCGAACAAACTCAAAATACGACGTCTAGGTCTGGGTGCAGCTGGTTATGCGACACTACCGGATGTCTCTCCATGGCTACTACCGGTTCCTGGGCTTTCATGAGTACGGTGGCTACTACCGGTTGCTTCAGCAACAACTCTAGCATTTTCTCTTTCGTTGGCTTCGTTAATGGCATCTGCATTGCATTCCAGTTGAAATAAAATCAAAATAAAATATAAGTAAATAAATAAAATCAACCATACCTGCTCGCTGCCTGTCAGTTGTTGAACGGCGGGCCTGATGTTCCATTCGCCTACCTTCCATCTCGTCCATGGTCATTACAACACGCTTGTGGGGTCTTCTTCCTTTTCTGATCCACCCGCTTGCGAGCATGATTCTATCACCAACATAGGCGGCCACTGATACTGGTTGGGATAAGGATGGAAAGATGCACCCCAAGTACTCGCAAGGTAATCGGTACGGTACATGTGTGCGACATAATCATCCTCAGAGAAGTTCTCTCTCGGCACACCGCCATAACATGAGAACAAGGTAGGTGGGCCAATTAGATTCCTTGGCAAGTGCGTGTTACAGTATTGTCAAATCCAAAAATAACAACATACTTGAACATCATTTTCACAAACTCCATAGTCTAAAAATATGCGCTTCATCTTTACAAACAATTACTAACCTTCTTCGGTCCCTTTTTTCAGTTCTGCACTCCCAGTTACCGTGAACATGGGCCTCATTTATTTTCTTCACAAGTTCATCTAAGTTGGTGTAAACTTGCTGCGGAGCAAGCTCTTGATTGTACCTGACACGCGGCCCAAAATATGAGATGTATGCCTCTTCAAAAGCAGTGGTATCGTTGAATGTGGGGCACGGATGCCTATCTGTCCGACCTTTAATCGGAAATCGGTCTTCCTTAGATAAATAATCTCCATCACTTTCTGACAGGTGATCAGAATCCCAATTCCCTTCCCATTCGTCACCCGTTTCCATATTTCTTTGTGGTATGGCATCAATCTTAGCATCAAGGTCAATATAGATGGTGGTACAGATGGAAATCTGGGTTGGATTGGGGTTTCAGGAGGAGGTGGTGATGGTGGTAGATCGGTGGTAAAATCAGGTACATAATTCTCATAAACGGGTGATACGTGCGGTTCATACCTCGAGGGGTGGGGGTTGTCATAACTATAGTGGCGGGGGTTGTCATACCCCGAGTGCTCATGACCTGAGTTGTCATAACCCGAGTGATCATAACTCGAGCTGTCATAACTCGAGTGATCATAACCTCTATTTTCCCTAGATGTTCCAACCCCAGGTTCACGCGGAACTCTCCTGGAATATAAGTCCATTACCATTACACCCCTGTGATTCAAAAGTGTTGTAAACACTCCTCCATAACGACTCATATGTTATTGGATACCTGGTATAATAAGGTCTACCACCACTTACTGTGTTAATCCGAGTAGCTAAATCTATATCACACCGGTTGGGGTTCACACCGATCTTTTCATACACTATTCCCTTCAGTTCAACAAATGGGGTATTTTCATTTACCTCGAAGCCGTATGCTGCTTCTTTAGTGTACTGTGCTCCCTCCGCACCCCGGATAAACTTTCCGCCCACATACAGTGCAACCAACATATTTCTGTTTGATAACTACTATTCAAAATCGCCTCTCTTTCGGTTCTGGGGTTGTTAGAATGAATATTGTGCTGCTCAAGAGAGAGAAAAACCCCTTTTATAGGGGTTTTATAGCGGACCGATCAGCCACTGGGCGATTTGATATGCGTAGTGGACCACCCAGCCATGGGGCGGTCAGGTGTCCAGAGTGGACCACCCAGTGGCTGGGCGGTTAGGGTAGTTTTAAAAATAATTTTGGAGTGAAAGCAAATTTAATAATTTGTTTTTTTTTTAGGGTATTATAAAAATATCGGCCTGATCTATAATGCATGAATTTCCGTGTATAAAAGATTTTTGAGCTTTTGGATAATGATGCCCAGTCTTATTCGTGTACCCTTTTTCATTGATCATGTTTTGACCAGACGAAGAAACCCGTTTGCTCCCTTACACATCATGCTGTGAATCTTTTCGTTTATGGTGTGCATTTCAAGTTTTAACTGAAACGTACACACACAGCATGCTATGTCCATTACGCTTATGCGGTGATTTGTGTCCACTCTAACTGAAATGATTATATTGAGGACGACCTGCTCGATACAAAAAAATTTCTACAATAGAACAAATAAACAATTACAATTTAATATTCCTGTACATACAGATTATTACTGAGATTATACTGGAAGAGACTTTCTTTCATTTGTCAAATTGCCAATGAAGCTTGCTTTCCATATGGGGCTTTAGATGACCTAGATGGGGCTTTAGAAGTGATTCGAGCATTCTTTAAAGTTCATCTTCCCCTTCACTTCCCTAATTTATGACTAAGATTGCCGCTTCCCAAAGAAAGAAACAAAAAAGTAGCTTCTGTACTTGGAGCTACCACAAAACAGTTTCCACTCTTTAACACCAAAAGCAGACTACGGTTAGCTCAGGGAATATCATCTTGGACTGCAGGTTTCAAAAGAAAAAAAAAAAGAAATACAGTGAAAAAGGAAAAGGATTGTGAGATGGGTTTAAATGTTTTCTGTAACTAAAATGTAAATTATACAGAGAAGGAGAGGTAGCTTGTTGATGCAATTGATGTTCTGAGCTTAGGTAGCTTGTTGATGCAATTGATGTGGTTGATGTTGTGATGTAGAATGATGGATGTAATTTTATTTTTGTTTAATGAAATTATACTAGGTAAATGCTCCCAAGGTTTGAAGAGAGAGAGAGAGAGGGAGAGAGACGCACTGCTTAGAATGAATCCCTGAAGTAGGCTCTGGGCTTTTTCAGACTGTTCCGGGCTTCCGGATATCTTAACAACTCCATCAGTTGTGTCAGGTGTGTCTTCAACTAGGGTGACAGTTGCTCCAGAAATCTGTTTACAGTTTGCATAACCATTTCATTGAATGCATTCATTCAAAACGTGCATCATAGTAGTGTATAAAATTGAAAAAAGTACAACATGTTAACCTGACTGATTTGAGCTAGTTTGTTCTTGGATCTCATCGTAAGTATTTCAACAGCAATCTTTGGGATGACTACTTCAAGAGTGCTTCTCGTCACAATAGGTACAGCAACTCTAACAATGGCAGGTTATAACATATCAGTTTTAGCCGATAACTATGAAGGAATACAAGAATAATGGAGATCAATCATGTCACACAAGATCATAAATCGCTAAAACAAGGAGTTCATACCTCTTTAAGCTATTTTGTCTCCCTAAGTCATCGCTACCATTACTCGCTTCTTGCTCGAAAGAACCACTTGCACTACCTCCCACATCCTAAAACAAAGAACAGCAAAGTAGATTGATGCAATCATTGGACCATACTAGTTTTGCTCAAACAACAATAACAGCAACTTGCTGTTACCAAGCTTACAACCTAGCACCAAAGAAGATTCTCCTCCCTTTCAAGATGTACTTTTTCTTACATTTAAAATATTGGTAACATAGCTGAAATGAACCGGGCAAATGTAATCTGCTCAGCTGTCAAATAGGATTAAGTCCAAACATGAACAGCAATATTACTAGTGGCTAATTGCTATTTTCAGCAATAATCAAATAGGAAAATTCAGAGAGAAGTAACCTTGGGATGCCATGGACCCCCAGGTAATGGTGTCCGTGGATAGGTGGCCATTGGAGCATTCTCACCTCCATGGTATACCTCACGAAGGGAAGCAGAATTCACATCACTATTTGACCTAGGGTATGGTGCCTGTGGCATATAATTTGGCTCGTAAACATCCCTGAAGAGATAACTTTTTATGTTTGCAGTTATTTGCACGAGTGCATTTCGGGCAGCTCTTATCTCCCCTACAATCTAGAAGAAATTATTGCCATACTTAGTATCTTAGTATACTGAACCATAATCATGTCAGAAGAATTTAGCACATCATCAAAATACCATGGAACCACCAACAAGAGGTGAGTGCCCACCAGGCACCAGTACCAATGTAAGAGTTTCCATACACACCCATTATCAAAACATAAAGAATATTGTATGCACCCCTCGCTTCCTATTCACCAACATGTTGCTATATTTTGTTTCACACAAATGGTAACTAAAATTATTATATAAAAACGAGGGACGCTTCAGGTACTTCTGAAAAGAACTGGATAGGAAGGTCCAGTGCTTCAATAGGGCACATGCAAATACTTTGCACTATAGTTCATATATTTGAGGTGTTGTACTACAGACAATTGCAAAATTCTTTTCATAATTCTCCTTTGACGCCCTTAAGCTATCTGGCCTCTATCAAGTACCCCAATACATAACTGAATCTTGCAATTATGCTAAAAGAACCCCTTTCACATCAATGTACCCCACTTGAGAACTGAACACCCAAAATACTCTTGAGTAGTTTGTTTTTCTTTTATGTCAATACAGTAGTTGTGCAAATTTAGAATTTTGCTACTTTGAAAGTACCTGGATAAGCTCATCAGAATCCAACGCACACATAGGGAGGTCTTCTTTCGGCAAGATCTGCACATTCACACTGCTTGATTTCTTTATCTCAGATAGCAACCCGTCACGCCCCTCGAAACAACCAATCTCCTTAGAAGGAACTAGAAGCCTCGTGGTTATGACATTGTCCTTGTCAGGCCCCAGGTCTACAATATGAGTCTGGATGTGGAGCAGCGCTTCTTGTGCAGGGAAAAGCTCATTATCTGGACCCTGAGAAAGAGAAATATGGTATAGACAAATTAAATTACAAAATCATGAGGTGAATTTTCTTATATTATTTACCTTGTTTTTCTTAGCTTAGATCATTACTGAACAACACATACAGCTTGTGGGCCAAAGCAGGCCCAGGTATACAAAAAAAAAAAGGTTTCCTCTATTGGACTTTCACAAATCTTTATAGAAACCTTGTAAAAAAACCTAATATAGTAACAAAAACCCAACTAAACAAAGAGCAAATTACAAGACCAAAAGATTCATAAATGGTATAAGAGGGTTTTACCACAACAAGCGATAGGTTTTCTGTTTTTCCAAAAAATCAATACAGCTACATGTTTCATTAAACCAAACATTCTTACACTAAGCAAGTGAAGCTAGATCAAATGTCAGCAAGTTTACCTGCTATTTATCAGCCACAAAAGCTCTTACAAAATATACAATGAAAGCAAGGAAAAGTACCTCTTGGGAAGTAACAACAACAATCTTCTCATCACAGCCTGCAACAGGATCACTAATCATGACATCAACTCCCACGTCACAGCGAAGCGTGTCCAAAATCCCATGTGGGGGCCCTCCCATGACAACATCAACCTTCTCACTTGGACAGAGAATCCGAAACACAATAGCCTCGTATGAATTGATTTGTTCGTTGTTGTACTCCGAAAAAGGACCGCCATTGGAATCAAACTCATTCCTAGGTCTGTCTGGTCCATCAAAGTATCTCTCCTCTATGGCTGGAAGATGTTGCGTGGAAGGTATATAATCACTTTCTGGAGGGAACTGGCGGTCTCGCTCACGAAAGGAACTGCGATCCCGGTGCAAGCTCTCTTTTAATCGGTCAGATATGATGGCTATTGCTCGCTTTACCGGGTTCACCTCTCCAACTACCTATGGTGACGAATATAAGGTTGTCATAATTAGCCATTGACAAGGATGTGGTCAGTGTTATGTGTTATTTTGGATCATGTGAAACAAACTATAAATAAACCAAACATGAATATATAGAAGCACTTTTAATTATAAAAAATAAAAATGAGATGCTAAATTGTCTCTTTGCCTACTTTATAAGCTCACATATGTTTCTTGAGTTCATTAGTTTCCTCCGGAAGAGCAAGATCCGTATTAGAGTAAAGGTCAAAAACAAAATTGAGAAAAGCCAATAGGACAAACCTAATATTATTTTTAACCTCACCTAAAATATTTGCATGCCAAGCAAACCAATTTTACTTTTACTTTCTCTTAAGGTTTTACCTGAAGAATCTCTTCAGACATTGAAACACATCCTGGCGTGTTGTGATCCCTCGGCAAAATCCTAATGTGAGTCTTGGTCTCCTTCCTCATTTGCTCTATTATATGGCCTCCCCTCCCCAACAAGCATCCAACGTGTAACCTAGGAATAACCATGCGGGATGTAACCTTAGATAATCCATCCTCATCATCACCCCTCTCTCGATCTCGATTTCTGACATCCTCACGGTCTGGCATATCTACTATCTTACGGTGCACCAGGAGAAGTGCATCCTGGGCAGGGGAGAACTGTGGGGGCCGTCCGTCAGGTTCTCGCCGCACATTATCGGATGTCTCAATAACGCGCTCTGAGTCGCCTGGTGCAGGACGATGCACAGTGATCCATGCATGGGTCTGTGCTTGAATTTGTGCAATTGGCTCACCAAGGAGCTGGTTCATTGAAAATAGGAGGTGCATTATTTGATGTCCGATCCTGACTTGACTAGACAAGCTCAAATTCATATTGTATACACTATACACAGTATTGGTATAACACCTGAGAAATTCTAACAGCTTTGTAATTTAAATCAAAGAGGAGAAGGCTAGGAGTGCTTCTATAAGCTTCCAAATTCAAAACCAAATGGAATATTTATAAGTATATTCAGGTCCACATGACAAAATAAAGTGTTTATCAGGCTTTCAGACAGTATAGCATATACTGTATACACAACATTGCACATACTATGTAATTTTTGTAACAGATTTGTAAATTCCGCGTACTGTGTAATACCCCAACCTGACAAAAAACAGACTTGTAAATTACAGCACATAATCATATAGGAGGCGGCTAGTTAAGTGCTTATGCAAGCTTTCAGATGCCAAATTAATTGATTAGTAAAAAGGAAGCAGCCCAATCAAACTTTTTTCATTACCTCTAGATTATTAGTCCCAAAGATCAAAGAACAAAGCCGGTCCAAAAATATAATTCGGCACAATATAAAACCTAAAATGTTCAGCAATTAGTAGAGGAGATTGATTCTTTTTTAATTGTTTACCCAATTAGCTGTACACAACAACAATAATGGCTAAGTAGTAATTATATACTGATGTTCATGGATATAAGATACCAATTCGGACCTCTTCACACTTATAATCAGGGCAGAGAATGCGGTAAAATGTAGTTACTGTTGCGGCCGGAGGCGGACCGCCGTCGGTTCCGACCGCAGGAGGTACGAATGGCGGCGGTGGAGGGGGAGGCTGGGGGCGGCGATCGTCGGAGCCTCCACGGCGGTGGTGATGATTGGGGCGGCGGCGGTTGTCGTTGTAGCGGGGTCTAGAGCGAGGCGGAGGGGGAGGGCTGGAGTCCGGATCGTAGTTGTAGCCTCGCTTGGAACGGGATCGCTCCATTGTTGTTCTTATTTCACCTTTATTTTTTTAATTATATGCGATTTCTTTAGGGTTTTAGTCTTTTTAGAGCTTCACTCTTTTGGACAACGACTAAGCAAGCGCAGTTGCCATGGATGTGCGATTTTAGCGTGTTGGTCCTATACTCATATCTCATAACGAGACAATATATATATCATCTCCAGTTAAAACGGCGACCAAAAGGAGTAGAGGCGGGGATGGACTCAGGAGCTTGATTGAGTACTAAATTTATTAATGAGGTCTGAAATTAAGTTCTGGTTTATAGTATTTTTGTTTGTTTCAAATTTGTGGCTTAAAATCTAATTTATATATTTAATTTTGGAAGGAACATCCATATCTAAGAAAACCTACGGTCTTAATTTTTGGTCCACGGACATCTCCATTGTTATAAATAATTGAGAGCTTTGTGTAGCCGTCATAGGGAGGATTTCTATTTAAATAAAAAACACTCCATATGTGTTTATATTTACCGAAACAGTCACTAATTTGCAAAACAAATTGAAAAGGTTAAAAAGTTGGGTCCTAAAGTTTGACTCATAAGCAGGTAAATATTAGTGGTTAAAGTTATTATTTGAAATTGATTGAATGATTCAAACAATTTTGGAAGTCACAGCGGATCAGTTTTTGATTAGTTGTCAAAGACAATATTCTTTATTTAGGAGATTGTAAGTTTAAAATCTGACAAAACTATTATTTTATGAATATTTAAAAGTATAAAACTGTTTTTTTAATCTTAAAATATAATTAGATGACTATGTATGAATCTCTATTTTAAAAATGAAAGCTCGATTTAAAACTTTTCTGGACAAAAAAAAACAATTTTGGAGGTGACATTTTATTTTGATTTTGAAGTTTGGAACTAAAAGTAAAAAAAAAAAGAAAAAAAGCAATTTTAAAGATGAATGCTCACTAAATCCGTCACGCTTGATGACATTTTATTTTGATTTTGAAGTTTGGAACTAAAAGTCATAGTTATTTATTCTAATTACGAAGAAAATGATCAAACAATTCGTAGGAGTTCGTGAAAAAGAGGATTCAACTCCTCTCCAATACCGTAGAGAAGGGAGCTCACTTCCGGTTTGAGATTAAATCTCATCGTTTTGGGATTCGAGTTAGCGCAAGGGGCAGTATGATTGGGCTTTGAGATTCATGCCAAGTTAAAAGGAACGGTCCAGATCCATTAATTGTAAAAGATTCAGTAATGGAGAGAATGTGAAAATTTTGACAAAGAATATGCGGTTGGTGAGAAATCTGTTATGTTTTTTTTTTCAACTTACTATTATTGTATTCATCTTTGCTAGCACATATGAAAAAGTTAAATTCCATCATAACTAAATTTAATGATCTTATGATCATATGTTGTATTTTTTTTAAATAATATGCATATTAGTATTTAAAAATATAGCTTTCTAATTTCATTTACACTGAAAATATCATTTAACATGAAAAAGAAAATTTTCATCTCAAAAAAATAAAACATGAACATGTGAAACAATTATGTATATAAATAAATTACTTTATATAAATAAAAATAAGAAAATTTGTAATTCTATTTTTTGTCTCTGTTTTAAAGCTTGAAACTTTGTAATTCTAATAAAGTACTTTATATCAATATACTGGAGAGGGATTGAAATTCGTACGTATATTAAAGCTTCAAAATTTTAAAATTTTAATACTTTATTTAATTAATTACCATCATATAATTATCATTATTAAAAAAAACTTTCTAGAATATTTTTCATTTTTTGTCATAAGGAATCATCTTTTTTTACTTTTTTATGATCTAAAACATATGAATTTCTTTTATAATGTGATCTAGCATATATGCATTCGAAATTTAATATCAATAGACCTTGAACAAGTTTTCTTTTAAAAGTAACATTTAGACAAGTTTAGCATGTGCGATGAAATTAAGAGATAATTTTTCAAAGAGAGGTAGATGGAGAGAGTGTGAAGAGAAGAGTTTTGCATGATTTGTCATTCATGTGTTACTTGACTTTTTTTAAAAATACACATTAATTATGTGAATAGTATTTCAATATCACTTGCTATATATTGGAAAAGAGTTGACAAGAATTAGAAAATGAGTCTTGTTTCATTTTCCAAAAAAAAAATGTCTATAGTAATTATTTTTATGATTATATGCATTTTTAATCCTCAAATAGGAAATTATAGAAAATCAACAATTGAGAGGGCAAAAAACACAGTAAGAATGCAATTGATTAGTTTGATTAGTTTAAAGGTGATTGTTTTCTGTTTCCTTTGTATGCAGTTTTTATTAGAAATAAATTAAAATGTGATAACTAACTAAAAATAACAGATTAAATTATTTATGATTGATAAGTTCTAAATTAAGTAATAATTTATAGTCTTTTATTTGTTTGAAAATTGTGGCTTAAACTATGGTTTAAAGATGTTTTTTTTTGTTTGTATGTAGTTTTAATTAAAAATAAATTTCAAATATGATAACTAACTAAAATAACGACATCCTAATTAATAATCTAGTTAAGCAACTAATATAAAACGGGCAAAACATTTTTTTCAATATGTTCCAATCTTTCTAAAAATAAAGAAAATGTAAGCAATGCAAATTATTTAAAAATTAAAATTGATAGCATGCATTTTTAGGTTAAGGCTATTAAAATCAGTGTTGTAAATAACGGTATGTGGTCGTTGGACGGGCAGGGTACTGCCAAACGATTAATCGAAATAATCGGTTATAATCGGAAATAATCGGCCGATTAGTCGGAAAAATCCATGACGGTTTGATCACCGCCAACAATTAATCGGCCTAAACGGACGTTTTTTACAATACTGATTAAAATTATCAGAATAAAACGTTGCACGTAAATCACCACCCAGCATTGATTAATTATCAGAATAAAACGTTGGACGTGACGAAAGTTAAATTGATTTTGAAACTACATCAAACGGCCCAAATCAGATCGATGCATTATCAATGGACGGCCCATATACATTTTGAAACCCACGCAATTACAGCTGCAGTGCTGCACCCTCGAAAGATGAGAAAGAAATAAAACAACAAATGGGGATCGATTTGATCGGACGGCTGCCTTACAACGCATCTATAAATCGAGTTAAACAGCATCGACGAACAAGATCTTCTCCATTTCGCCAAGTGATGTCTAGGGTCAAGATTTTAAGAGAGCAATTTTGACTTCAACTAGCGCCTAAACTATTTACAAGGCTGTTTTCATTTTGTAGTATGCGCGTTGCATGACGCCAAAACTTCTCTGTTAAAATCTTCACCCGATGAAGCCAAAACTTCTTCTGTTGATTTGTCATAGGAAAGAGAAAGAAAGCTCTTGAGGAGATAAGAATTGTGTCGTTTATTTCCAATTGAGCAATCCAAATTAAATTTGACTATACAATGTTAAGATTTCATCTGACCAGTTCGATTTAAAATAAACAACGAGTTTCCTGATGTTTTGAGGAGCCGAACTTGAAAAAAAAAAAATCAAGTGCAAATGACAGAATGACAGTCGCATTATAATATGGCGTTCTCTGCATTATTTTCTAAGGAATAATATTGAATTCGAATATGATAAAGAGAAAAGATTTTATTTCTCAAGTTTTCATTCTCAAGCAGTTTTTTAACTAGTTTAACTCTTAACTAGCACAGACGGTAGAGGCAAAGATACATGTATAGAATAAGGAGTCAATTGACACTCCTTTTTTTTTTTTTTTTTAACTTGTAATTAAATTTTATTTTGTTATATACGATAAAATGCTACAAGTATAAGAAAATTGACCCTCATATTTTATTTGAAAATTTTATATGGTCAACCTCTATTTTTTTTTTTTTGAAAAGTGATTTGTGTATAATTTAAAGAACTTCTAGCGTTTTAAAACATTTTTTAATAAAAAAAATCATCAATTTACAAAATCACTATCTCTTTCTGGCTCTCTCTCTCTCTCTCTCTCTCAAAATTCCACCTAATTAATTTTTTAGTATGTGTTACTTTGACTTTGACTCTCATCATTAAGGGCCTGTTCGGTGGCCCATAGGGAATGGGTATGGGTGTGGGTTTAACAAAAATTTGAACTGAAAATTACTGTTCACGTGGGAAAAAAAAATTCACTCAAGAGTGAATTTTTTTTTCCCACGTGAACAGTAAAAAGCCCGAACAGGCCCTAAATGTCTAGCTCCGTCAGCATCACATTTTCTTATGGGAGAACTGAATTTGGTTCCTACATGAAGCAGGATAGTGTGTTGCGTGCATGAGTGCTTACGGACTACAATAGAAACTCTCCTTTTGCATATTTTAATGATTCTTTTTTTTGTTTCGTGAATCATACAGAGAAATTTGGATCTCCGGTAACATCGAATGAATAAATAAACTTCTAGCCAAATCAAATTATTATTTTATTTTTTATTTTATTACGAAACAGAGTTAACTTACAAACGAGGATGTTATTTTTAGAGTTAACATATGCAAAACTCTCAAAACGAAAGACTAATTCTGAAACTAACACAAAACACCACACTATGAAACACAAAGCACTAAAGTGCCTTTTGTCTGAAGTTCTAACTACTATTAAGAACTAGCTAAGATCACTATAATATTCCTGCTGTCGGACTGGTGGTGGGGAAGGGGAAGGGGAAGGTGGAGGTGGAGGTGGAGGTGGAGGAGTATCGCCAATCGGTTGTGGTACCAGTTGATCATCTCCAAACAGTCACACTCTAAGTGGGATCGCCTCCAGAACATCTTCATGCGGCATCCAATCGCAAGTTATTTCTTTAGTCTTCTTCTTTGTCTTTTTTGCTTCATGTCCAATATTCAATCAATGAAATAGTCAGAATAATAATTTGAAGACCTTTTTTCACTTGTACATTTTGGAAACATACTTCATTATGGTGTTTCCAAATTGTCCAACATAATCCACTAAAAATTATCAAGAAAGCCTGTCTTTGATATTTTGCCAAAGTTGTTGCAAAGGTCATAATATCTTTCAGAATTCCACTGCTTGAAGTAATGTTGGTTATTCCCCATCCAGAACCATACTTGTTGAGCTAGTGACATTTCAAAAATAAATAATCAGTAGTTTCAATGGCATTGCAAAATTGACATTTGGTACTGATGGACCAAAATGGTACTACTACTTTTAAAGATTTATAAACTCTAATTTCTACTTACGTTCAGATCACAAACGTATGATCCTACCGTGTAGTATGATTGGAGTGTCGATTCACATGAATAGTGTATTAGATTTTAAATAATTTTTACTAGTCTAGATTATCAGGTTTTTGAAATTTGAGGTGGTGGTGATAAATGCAATCAAGGTACTATAACTAGTAAAAAATAGAGAGCCTCTAGGGTTTAGGTTTTCTGTCCTTCTTAATTATGCAAAATACAAATTTTGACATTTCTCTATATCACATGCGGCATGGATTGCCCCACAGCTACCCCGCATGCGGCACTGTCACTACCCACAGGGCATGCTGGGTGTTTGTTTATGCAATTTGAAAGATTTTTCGATCTTGCGATCGGCTTTTGGGCTACCAAGACTAAAGTATTTTAGATACACAATTATATTATTTTTCTATACTACCCTGTAGTTGAAATATCTCAAAGACCCCACCTAATCTAAGTGATTTCTAATGTTGTTCCAACTAAGTCTAGTATGTCTGTAGAGGAACTAAAACCTAGTCTAAGATACTTTTTATATTATCCTGCCAAGGGAACACCTTGGGTTCAAACCCTAGTCTTTGAACTGCTGCCATGAATCGTTAGCTTAGGCGCTAGTACTTACATGGTTGTCTCTCATACAATGACGCAATGACTATGTAACCTTATGGCATGTAGATTACTTTGGCATATAGTAGACGGAACTATGTATGCAAGGATATTATAAAAAGAATAAAGTGCAAAAGAAATTCAAATCATAATGCAAAACAAAGCATAAACAAATACTATAACATAATTAAGAATTCAAGTACAACCCTCACCCTAGAGATGAGAAGTTTAGCTTCTCATGGCCATGACAAAATAAAAGAAATAAAATAAAGATAACATAAATTACAACCCAACTGAAGATGGAAGAACCTCTGCCTCCTTAGATGACGTCTTCTTCTCTTGCTTGGCTTATAATGGCTAACCATATCTATCTAAGTAACTCTCTAACCTAACCTAACAATGAGGATTGCTAGTCTATAATTTTGGACTTGACACAATTAAACACGCACCCTAAATTCTATTATAGAAAGGGTATTTATAGTCTTCCTAAATGAGAGGTGGAGTAGTGGAAGTAGTGGGGGATGCGGGGTCCACCCATGATTGGATAGATGAAGCCAAAAATAGCTTGGCTCTTAAGAAAACACGTCATTCTAGAAAGCCCATCAGGAAAACACATTCTTCTAGAAGGCCTATTAGAGAAAGCCTATTTTTAGGACAGTCCACGGATCGTGCGGCCTCAGAGTATGCCACATGCGGCATAGAGGAGGCCGCAGGGCTTCCTGACTTAGCATATTTTCTTGTATTTTTCACCATTTCACATGTTGTGCACTTCGTGTGAGGTGTTGCATGCTCCATGTAATGTCTCATTTTGATGTCTTATTCAGAAATCGCCTAAATACGACACTTTTGCTCTATTTTTGTCATAAATACGCAACTTTCTCAAAAACATGCCAAAAAGACCTAAAAACACATTTGCGGTAAATAAATTAGAAAAATGACTACTTTGCATTCGCTTTTTGTCATTTTCTGAAAAAAAATATAGTGATTTCCGCTATATGTTTTGGCTTTATCACACCCCCAAGCTTAAACTTTTGTTTGTCCTCAAACAAACGAAGTAAAAAACTACTAGATAGGTTGACTAAAATTTGTCCCTTGAACAAGAGTTTTGAAATTGTTGATAAATTTTCTAAGAATTAACTTAATACAAAAATGTCTACTCAATTCCTAATATTTGTACTTTGTAAAAATTTTAGAAAGTAGAAATCTTTGCATTCACAACACTTTGATTTTATTTGAAATATTTTGAAGACAATCAGTCTTCACATCATCATGGTAAAAAAAATCTTAAAATCAATCAATACTCATTTTTCATCCTTTTAAATTTCGATCCCTTCTTTGATCTAAGAATTTTATAGACTAAGTGTGCTAGTAAAATGCAACTTTATAAAAATAAATGCAAGAAAGTAAATACACCTTACCTAATTTGGCTTTACCCTTCTAGCGCATAGATACAAACTTGAGGTTATGCGTTCCGAATGTACATAAGGATTTCATCGGGTAATTCTTCTAGCGCATAGATACAAATGAGAGGTTATGAGTTCTGAATGCACCTAAGGATTTCATTGAATCCCAAATTGAAATAAGGTGGTGGGACCTATTGTGCGCTTCTAATAATTATTATTTTTGGATTTTTGGTGGGACTCATTTTATGTCTCTTTTTGGTACTAGTTGCATCTTCTATGTGTAGTCCCTAACGGCACTTAGAGGGAGTTTAAAGGGAGTCTTAAAGACTCTTAGACATTTTTCGGTTAAGCCCTATAAACTAACAAGTCAAATAAGCGTGTGCAAGTAGAGTACATAGAGTAAAGTTTAGAGACAGTTGATACGCAAGATGATAACGGAGTTCGGCGTAAAAGCTTACGTCTCCGAAGTAGACCAACCTCATCGGCGCCCCTTTCCTATTACCCAAAAAGAAAGGACACAACTCGTGACACGTGAGCCCAACAATGGAGGGAAGTCACGGCCTAACTCGTATGCAAGTTGAGCCTAGAAGCTCGAGCTGGAGAGCCATTTGGGACAGTCATACATCTATGGATATATGTGAGCGGAAACGCTCTGGCTAGTGTACTCCTTCACGCCTACAAGCATACCACACTAACAAGGATGTAAAAGCTCTAGAACTAAATCCTAGACACTAAACTATATCTCCTAAAAGATAAGTCGAGTGGATTTGAGAGTGTTGAGAAGATATTGAAGTTTAAGTTCACTTAACAATGGAAGCTATCAAGTGTTGACAATAAATGCGTTTTCAAATGTGAGAGGCAGCTAGCTTAGCAAATCTAAAGTGTGATAACTTTTTATATAGTGGGAGGGTTCATATTTGCTAGATCCACTCTAACGGGAAGAAACATGTTAGGTTGGATTGTACGAATATTGAAGTTAGGATTTCGGCAAAATAATTCAAAATTAATATTAACTGTTCTAAATGTTTATGCCCGTTTAGAATGGTTAGTACAATTTGTCTTACAAAACTTGATAAACAACCATACGGATGTCATCCGTCTTGTATGAAACTAAATTGGAACTTTCTGACTTGTCATTTTAAATTGGTTCCATGTATTTGTTTCGGTCAAGGCGGATGCTCCAGAAATCAACAAGCCTCAAATATACTTTACTTAACTACTTGATTATTACACAAATCTATAGCTTCGTAAAGTCTTGTTGACTTCTTAGATTCATCAAAAGAATCTTGTAATTCAGCACTTCATAAACCTTGGTTATTTATTATTAATCTTGAAATTCAAGCTCTGAACCTATCTTTGGTTCTTCACAATAGATATTGTAATTAAAGTTTTGAACCTGCAAACTCACTAAATCATGTAAAAGGTTAAATTCAATTAGTGTATGTTTTGCAAATCTAGTCTAACAAAGTATTAGAAGATTGCATACAGCTAATAATCTCCTCCTTTTAATGATTTGCAAAACATACACATAAGCAAGTGCATAAACATATTTAACCCGGTTTTAAAATTTTCCCAATGTCATGTTTGTGTCTCTTGCACTTTCTCCCCCTTTTGGAAATTGACGAAAGGGAGAAAAACACAAAATAAAAGAGTGCCCCCCCTTAATTTATGCATTCCTTCTCAATAAAATAAACATTGTAATTCAAGACATACTTCTAATTCAATAATTGAGGGAATAATCATTTAATCACATCAGTATCAGTGAATCCAATAGACAACATGAGTTCTTTTAAGCAAGTTAATAATTCTAACAGAGGTGAAAAATGGCTCATTGGATATGCATGTAAAATTGGACATGCATGCAAAATTTACAATTCAAGATAATATATATAATTGCATAAATGTGACTATTTAATTGATCTTATGTGAATTTTCTTGTGAGTTTATCTTTTGTAACAGAGTTGCCACTTGTTGGTGACAAATCCATTAAATTCGATACAGTTTAACTGGTTAAGCAAGAAATGGTCTAGTGTATCAAATTGATGTGTCGCTTATTATCCTAATTCATGCATATTCCTATAAATTTTGGAAAGGAGATGGAATCACACTTTCAATCAAGACTTAGTCAAGTATGCATGAATTACCTATCTTAATTAAGTATTAGGCGATCACAAATGTACATATGAAGTAATAATAAAAATATCCAGTATATAATGGATCATTCTTGAAATTGTAACATTTACCATTTCCAAGTTTAGTCAAATAGTTTTTAATCATAGTAATGACTTTGATGAGTCATACAAATGCAATTTCTTGATTGATTTGACCATTTTTATTTCATTTCTGGATAAGATTTCCTTAAATTAGGAGTGTTAACCATGACTAGTAATTTCCACTATTTAGTACATGCACCTCATGTAGTATACTTGTCATGGTCTTTGACATTATTTTCATTTTCTACATTCCTGCTAAGTTAGGTTAACCCATGTCTCTTATTTCAAATTCAATCCATATAGGTCTTGATGAGTTTGATTATGGAGTCACACTCTGGATCAAGATACACTATGTTTTAGATTGTCGGATTTTTCATAGAATTTGTCAAATAGGGTTGTCACTTGTAATTGACAAGCTAATTCGATAGTTTGAAAGTGTTGGAGCATGTGCAGTCTAGGCTGCTATATGCATTATCGGATTCGTGTATTCCCCCTTTGTGACATATGAATTACTCACTGTTTTCACTCATGAATTAGTCGAATGCGTATACTGACGATCACACACACATATGATAGGCTCTAATAATGTAATTCATGTGTGTGATTGTAAATTCTTGAAATTAAGACATTCACAATATCAAATGAAAGTCAGACGTTTTAGCAACATAGAAATGATACGAGTATTACGTATATTTTAAACTCTGTCCTACGCACATGCCGATTTTAATTCGATGTAATGTTTTCTCCGTTCTTTTGATTGTTTGTTTATATATATATATAGAATTGAGCTATGGTGAGACGTGGAGTAAAACAATTTTGTACTCCATGGCACTGTATTTCTATTTTGAAAATTCAAACAACCGATCCGAACCGTTCAACATGTTCTTTATATTGAAATGTGCTTGGAGACCAAATTTTACATTTTTTGGAATTTTTTTAATATTTATTAAGCCACTTTGAAAATCGCTGATCCGGTGGTCTAGAAAATTTTACTGTTCACAGTGGATCAGCGATTTTCAAAGTGGCTTAATAAATAGTAAAAAAATTCCAAAAAATATAAAATTTGGTTTCCAAGCACATTTCAATATAGAGAACATGTTGAATAGTTCAGATCGGTTGTTTGAATTTTCAAAATAAAAATATGACATGGAGCACAAACTTGTTTTACTCCACGTCTCACCATAGCTCATCTATATATATATATATATATATATATATATATATATATATATATATATATATATATATATATATATATATGAGTGAGGCTATGGTGCTATGCATAGCACGGATGACTAGTGTACTACGGCTCAATATGGTACTTTTTAAATCCTAACGGTCGATCCGAACCGTTCAATGTGATAACCATATGAATATGTACTTGCAAACTAATTTTATGTTTTTTCGAATTTTTTTACTATTTTTTTAGATAGGTAGAATTTGATGGTCCAGAATTTTCAGAAAACACTGATTTTTCTCCTATCTAAAAAATAGTAAAAAAATTCAAAAAATATAAAATTTAGTTTGCAAGTACATATTTATATGGATATCACATTGAACGGTTCAGATTGACCGTTAGAATTTTAAAAAGTACCATATTAAGCTGTAGTACACTAACCATTGGTGCTATGCATAGCACCATAGCCTCACTCTATATATATATATATAGGAC
>JAJGRW010004563.1:0-14489 GCA_025461045.1 Carex parvula | reverse complement strand
AGAAGAGGGTTGTTGCAACCCTAATACAATACTTAATGAATGTCTCTTTGAGCACTCTAGTAGTGTCGCTTGATGGCAAGGAATATGGTAGTTGCAACCTCAATACAACACTCTAATTGAAGGTCATTGCAGCACTTAGTTGTGTCGCCATATGGCAAGAGAAGAGTGTAGTTGCAACTCTAATACAACACTATAATTAAAGGTCTTTGCAGCACTCTAATTGTATTGTCACAATTAGAGTGCTGCAAAGATCTTTATTAGAGTGTTGTATTAGTGTTGCAAATATCCTCTTTTCTTGCCCATGTGGCAACGCAGCTAGAACTTTAATGACTTCAATTAGAGTGTTGTATTGGTTTGCAACTACTCTCTTCTCTTGTCATCTACCGACACTACTAGAGTGCTGCAATGAACATCAATCAGGAATAATAGTTTTGTTATGTCTTGTCGGTGAAGAGTCTAGTTCAATAATAGCCCAATTGGAACAAAATGTTATGATGTCTTATCTCAGAGCTTCCAACTTGGGCTTTCCTATGGAAGTTCTGAGATAATAGCCAAGGACCTTTAAAATTCAAATTCAGGTTTAGTTCTATAATTTTGGTGTCTAAAAAATCTGTCATTTGTGCCTCGTGCGACATTTTGCATTTGGACATTGTCTCCGTATATTGAAATCTTCCAGTTCACAGCAGATTTTGCCGAAATTTTTATTAATATCCACCATTAAATAAAAAAAATACAAAAATGACCAAATTTTTTGGTATTTTAAAAATACCCGAACCGCCAGGAATTCTGGCAATCCTGGGGTTTTTTTTTTAGGATCGCTAGGAATTTTGACAGTCCTGGTTTTTTTTAGATATGTTATTTTTTTAAATAAATTGTCAATTCGGTGATAGAGAAAAGGGGTCTAAAACTGACACAGACAAAAATATGTTGGCTTTTTGAAAGATTGAGAGAAAAAGAGCGGGAGACTAGAAACTTTGATGTTGACAGGCAAAAGAGAAAATGAGAGAAAGATAAAAAAAACCCTCTCTTCGTCTTGAAGGTGATCTCACAGTGCAAGACAATGGAGAAATTCATATAAAATATCTCCATATGAAGAAGGAAAATGTAGTTTAAAAGAGTTCTCAACAAGATTGAATGATAAAGAGGTCGACGTATTCATGTAGCATGCTCTCATTAGCTATTGCAACCAATTGACACTTAAAATTCACAAATACTATGTCAACAAGACGTGTTGCTTATTAGCCTCCATACAGAGCCACAATTATGGTTGACTAATTACTAAAGAAGCGCCCATGCTTCTTAGCATCAATAGAACCAACATCAAAAACCTCGATTCCTTGTAAACTTCGAATCAAAGCTCTTTATGTGGGTCCTTCTATGGGATTTACAATCGAACGATTTTGGTGTGGTATCAATTCTTCACACTACTCAACCATTTCTTTATTAGTTGCATCGGAAGAGAAAGTGGGTGTATGAGACTTCCTCTGTGGCAAACTACACTTGCTGTTGATGCGTTTCTTGGTGCTGGGAAGCATTTTTTCAAATAAGAAAATTCACTTAATATACACAGATAATCATTCAGGTCACTCTTCCAAACTCTTTATGTTGTGCAAATTATAAAATAAATAAACTATAAATGATCTTATAATATTTTTCTTTCTAAGGAAACGCCTCCAAAGAGTAAACATGCCCCCATTTAATTTCAAAAGCAAAGTTTACCCACATCATATAACAGTACCTATACAACCAACTAAAATAAAATTTAAAATATTCATAGCCAAGTTGCTGTCTTATAGGACCCAATGTGATATAACTACTTTTATGACCATACTGCCAAATTCTTATAAAAATAAACACTCTAAAAAAAACCGACCACCAAAATTCTTGACGGTCCTAAAAAAAATTAAAATTCTTTTTTAAAAAAATAAAACCAGGACCAGTCCAATATTTTTTAAAATACCAAAAAATGTTGGATATTTTTTTTTTTATTTAATGTGGATATTAATAATTGCAGATTCAGATGCCACACTGTTTAAAAAAAGTAAAGAATGAAAGGAAAATTAATTATAAGCTGCGTTGCAAAATGTCAAGAGCCTACTTGTGTATTGACAGTGTCTGCGGCTAAAATAAATAATCTTAACTCCTGTATTTGATGTGTCCAATAATTTAATTTTCATGAACTATATTCTATATAATTTTTATATTCTTTATGAACTTTACATGCAACTTAAAATATACACTTATCTATTGTTGATGCATGCTTATTTTTAAGATCAATGCATTATTTATTAAGACACAACTATTGACAATTAACACATAATTTTGACTTGAACCAACATGCATTTTAACAGTTAATCAAAATTAATCTTTCAAATTATTCTTCAAACTCCTTAAAATACACACTTAACTACTGCTCAATGCATACTTGAGACTTACATCAATTTACACTGACTATTACGTTAACACGAACAAATTTCTTTAAAAAAAATGGATAAAAAACAGTATAAGAATATTTGGAAAATAAGAGAGGTCTACTAATATTCCTATAGATTAGCTTCTTAAGATGATCTTGGGGCAAATCCAACTACAGAAATTGGCACTTTCAATTAGCAGTATACAGGCATCTTTTTAAACGAAGTACTATTTGGAAACATTTTTCTAGAAATTTGTTGTGATATTACTAAAAAAAATAGAATAGAGTAATACAAAAAAGTGATGCTATCCGAATAACCATATTTAAGAAAAATATACATGTTGGATCGACGAAAATCTCATTCTTTCAAGAAGTCCTTCATTCATTGTAACGAACGAAATTTTGATAAAAAAAAAAAGGAAAACAATGAAGTTAAACCAACAACTTGAGAGTTGAGACAGATATTTTACAATAAAGCCAACAACGAGATGATCCCTAAGCCAAGCTTTCAAGCGAGATAATTGTATATCTGAGGATTGCTTTTATCTCTCTCCATGTATTCTCGGTCAATCAGGCTTTCTATTCTTTTCTTGATATCTGCTGGCTTTATTGGGAATTTGAGCTGAATAACCAAAAATATAGATTTAAAATAACTGGCAATAGAGGAGACAAATCCATAGAAATTGGAATAATGGAAGTTTTGTCATATACCTGCTGGAATAGCTCAGTTATTAAAAGTGTGTGGCTGAGAACTTTCCTGGTCTTCATGATACGAACAATAGCTGCATCAACCTATTGAGAAAAAAGTAAAATGAATTAATAAATAGTAGTTTAACATCTCCTTTCAGTTTTTCTGGCAATGTCATTAATTGCCCTTGCCCTTGAGATCCTCATAATATCAGGATGTAGTGATGTACCCAAGGAAAGGAAAATAACTTTAAAGTTGGAATTAGATCAAGAGCCAACCCCACCCCACAAAGAATATATATATATAGAGCTGGGTTATGGTGAGTTGTGAAGTAAGATGTCATTTTTACTTCACGCTCATATTTTCATTTTGAAAATTGAAACAACCGATCCGAACCGCTCAACATGTTCTCTATATTGAAATGTGCTTGGAGACTAAATTTTACTTTTTTTGGAATTTTTTTACTATTTATTAAGCTACTTTGAAAATCGCTGATCCGGTGGTCTAGAAAATTTTAATTTTTTTACTGTTTATTAAGCTACGTTGTTTTACTTCACGCTATATTTTCATTTGAAAATCCAAACAACCGATCCGAACCGTTCAACTTTTTCTAAATATTGAAATGTACTTGGAGACTAAATTTTACATTTTTTGGAATTTTTTTACTATTTATTAAGCCACTTTGAAATCGCTGATCCACTGTGAACAGTAAAAAACAGTAAAATTTTCTGGACCACCGGATCAGCGATTTTCAAAGTGACTTAATAAATAGCAAAAAAATTCGAAAAAATGTAAAATTTAGTCTCCAAGCACATTTCAATATAGAGAACATGTTGAGTGGTTCGGATCAGTTGTTTGGATTTTCAAAATGAAAATATTAGTGTGAAGTAAAAATGACATCTTACTTCACAACTCACCATAGCCCAACTCTATATATATTACATATATATATATATATATATATATATATATATATATATATGAGTTGGGCTATTGTGCTTCATGAATTAAAATGTGAGTTTTACTTCACGCTCATATCATCAATTCTAAAGTTCAAAAGGTCGCTTCCGACAGTTCAAAATGGATCTTTATATTGAAATGGTACTCGGAAATAAAATTTTAACATTTTTTTGGAAATTGTTTACTATTTTTGAGAATTTTTCAAAATCACTGTTTTTCAGAAAATTCTAGACCGTAAAAAAAAACAGTGATTTTAAAAAATTCAGAAAATATAGTAAAAAAATTTAAAAAAATGTAAAATTTGTGGCTCCAAGCACATTGTAATATGGGAGGTCATGTTGAACGGCTCGGATCGACCTTTTTGGATTTCGGATTTTGAAAATATGAGCGTGAAGTAAAACACGTCTCTTACTTCATTGAAGCACAATAGCCCAACTATATATATTAAAATGTGCTTGGAGACCCAAATTTTACATTTTTTGGAAATTTTTTACTAATTTTTGAAAACACAAAATGACTTATTAAGCATATGCCTCATATGCTTAATAAGTAGAGTAGCCAACCTCTATCTATCTATCTATCTATCTATCTATCTATATATATATGACTCAAATACCCATTGCTTCATGTCCCATTCGTACCCCAACATCTTTATCTTCGATTTTAAAATCCAAACAAAATATCTGAACCGCTCAAAATGATATCCACGTTAAAATGTGCATAGATCAAATTTTATATTTTTTGAAATTTTTTTACTATTTTTTAAGATAAGTATATATGAGTAGAGTTAAAATGCACCATTGGTTTTGTGCTCCAATCATGCTCTACATTCTTATCTTCGTTTCTAAAGTCCGAACAGTCAAATCCGAACCGCTTATCATCTTCGTATTAAAATGTACTTGGGGACCAAATTTTATATTTTTTAGAAAGGTACAAAATCACTATTTTCAGAAGATTCTGGACCATCCAAAACAGTGATTTTGTACCTATCTAAAAAAATAGTAAAAGAATTTCAAAAAATATAAAATTTGGTCTCCAATCACATTTTAATATAAGATCATGTTGAGCAGTTCGGATCGATTGTTTGAACTTTTAAAACAGAAAAAAAGACGTAGAGCATGATTGGAGCACAAAACTAATGGTGCATTTTAACCTTACTCATTATCTATAATATATAATATATATATGAGGAGCGATCACACTTACAACATTTGTAAGTTACAACATCTTACAACAATTCAGTTTTGTAATTTTCAAAGTCCAAACAGTCGATCCAAACCGTTTAACATGATATCTATTAAAATGTGCTTGGAGATCAAATTTATATTTTTTTTGAATTTTTTTTTACTATTTATAAGTATTTTCAGTGGTCCGATATGTTCTAAAAAACAGTAGTTTTGTAACATACATATATATATAATATAGAGTTTGCTGCTATGGTGCATTGAAATGTATAGGCCCTCTTGTACATTAGACTATAAATCATTGTTTTGACTTCAAAACAACGGATCCAAACCGTTCAATTTGATATCCATATTAAAATGTATTTGGAGATTAATTTTATATTTTTGAAATTGTTTGCTATTTCTTAGATTTTTTAAATTCACTGTTTTTCTATGGTCCAGATATTCTGAAAAATAGCGATTTTCAAAATTCTAAAATAATAATAAAAACTTTCCAAAAAATATAAAATTTGATCTTCAAGAGCATATTGATATGGAGAACATGTTGAGCCCTTAGATCGACTATTTGAGCACATATCTATATATATAATATAGAGTTGGGCTATGGTGCATTGAAATGTATAGGCCCTCTTGTACATTAGTCAATAAATCATTAGTTTTGACTTCAAAACAACCGATCCAAACCGTTCAATTTGATATCCATATTAAAATGTATTTGGAGATCAAAATTTTATATTTCTTGAAAATTGTTTGCTATTTTCTTAGAATTTTTGAAATTCATTGTTTTTCTATGGTCCAAAAATTTCTGAAAAACAACGATTTTCAAAAATAGTAGAAAATTTCAAAAAAATATAAAATTTGATCTCCAAGCACATATTGATATGGAGAACATGTTGAGCCCTTTAGATCGACTATTTGAATTTCAAATCCAACGGTTTGCAGTCCAATGTACAAGAGGGCATATATATTGCAATGCACCATAGCCCAACTCTCTCTCTCTCTCTATATATATATATATTATTTGAAGCTACTGACCTGAACCATAAGAAGGCAAGATTTTATCAGTGTTTAATTTTTACTTTCTACAACTCCCAACTCCAGATTAACAACTATATATATATTGACAAGATGCTAAGGCTCTTATGAAAAACCTGGTATTGACGGTCCTGAAATACTCTCTCAGTTGTGCTTGTGTTTTCTTCTACAGTCTCTTTCATTTGGATAGCATTCACCTGCAAGGACCCATGTAAGTCCCTTTTTCATATTGTGACACAAAGGTTCGACATTTTCTAAAACCTACCATAAGGAGCAATTTCATCAAACTATTTACTCCTCTTACATAATACACAGAAAACCAATATACAAATATGCAGAACAGGCTTCACTTAATTTGATTGTCAAGCTGGCACTGATGCCATACAGTTGGTTAAGTCTGAACTTTGCAATGGAAACCATTGTCAGGTGCTCTGAATACTTCAGTAAAATCAAGGCTGTCAATCCCACACCAGAACTATTTTCTAATAGGAAAAATTCTGGTCAATCCTACCAGAACGACCAAGTGCAACGAAACTTCAGTGTTTCTTTTCAGAGAAAATAGTTCTGGTGCTTTGCTTACTATCTTTTTCTTTAGTTTTGAAAATCCTCTCCAAAAATAGAGGGAGCGGGATCAATCCTGTGAAGTCACAGATGAGATCCACACTCAACTAACTGTGCTAGGAAGCCCTTTTGCTTGGAGCACATGCACAAGACATTAATGCTATATAAAAGCAAGGTAAAACCAAAACAATGCACAGATTACAGCGGAATACCAACAATATTGAGAAGCCTGAATAAAATCCCAGGAGGGAAATTAAAAAAGACTTTAGTAATCTTTTACCTTTATACGATACAAAGGAGCACTAAACTCTTCATTAAACACGAATGAGTCATCATCTTCTACATCCCTCCCTTTAGGAATCTGGAAGAAGAAATCAGTGGTAAGTGTTAAATCTCAGCTGAACCAGAAAGGACTAAATTGCAGATAGCATTAATATTTTCATAAGCAGACATCAGTATATAGCAGGCTGTGGTTTACAGAGAATATGCTTTTTGCTATTATTTTTCTACAATATGAAATATAGTAAAGAAAAGATATTAAGAGAAAAACATAGTGTTATGAAGTTTTCAGGGTCATGGAGTAGGAATGCTTAATCTTGAAAGAGAAGAATGTGGTGGAGGGAGTTGAGAGACCTTACAATCCTTTCATAATCTGTCAAATTCTATTATGCTTTTCTACAAAATTGGGGCTTGAAATTTCTTCTAGTAAAAAAAACAAGAAGAAGAAGAAGAAAGAAACAGAAATTCAAATTAGCCTGTCAAACCCAATGGACCTTGTACACTTGCAGGCCGCCATGATACCCTAATACAGCTTCTATATGTATTATAGTGACCTCTATGGGAAAAACTGCAAACAAGTGTAAAAGACTATAACAACATTGCATTTTGCACCAGCATTGCCATTAGGGATGCAACTACTAACCACAAATGAACCAATAAAAGAAGTTTCAAATTTCATCTCCCACATAAAATCTCATGCAATGAAGACTGCACTACTTACTTCAGGAACAAGAGGAATGCTGTAATAATAATTTTCTTCCTTTAAATTCTAACTTACGGAAAAGTGATTGAGGCCCTCAAGCGTTATGTTTTATTTGTTTACTATTTTTGAGGAAAACATATGATAGCCCGAAACAGGGACTCAGACCTACCAACTGACCATGAACTAAACCAATGGCTTCTGTAAACAAGTCTGTGCCAGAGTTGGGTCAACCCGACACATCAGGTCAAGAAAACCACATCTGAGGCCTCATGATGTGCGAAACAACAGGATAAAACAAAATGGTCTGATTCTGCCAAACCACAATGGAAGAAGTAAAACTTTATCTACAGAAGAAATACATAAAAAGGACATATAAATGCACCTTTTGAAGAACTCTAACTTTGCCACATGCAAGTGACTGTAACGTTCTTCTCAATTCTTTATCATCTATTCCGGTTGAATCCTTTATATCTTGAAAACTGAGCCTTTGTGCATCATTAAACAGCATAAGGACAACAGTCTGTAAAAAGTCCGGACAAAAAAAAAAAACAGAGGGAGAATCAAAGTTAATGCATGACAAAATACTCAATTTGGCCAGTGCACCCATCGTGCCCTAACAAAGCTGACCACCATGAATCTGGTCTCCCATATGGTAAGCCTGAATTTAACCCATTAACCCAACATTGCTGCAGTTGACCCTCTACTGTCAAATTAACCTCAATCCAAACCAAATTAGCCTCACCTTAATTGTGCTACCAATAATTTATTCCTCAATATGCAATTAAAACAATAATTAACCTAATTTTTTAGTGAAAGAAATTAGCATATGCAAGTATCAATTAATTAACTTTTAGCATTGCAAAAAAAAAAAAAAAAAAGGTTCGACCGAACACAAAAAAAAGCAAGACGTAAACAGAAAAAAGGGCAAAGTAGATGCAGTACCATTGACATTACTACAGCAACATACACACTAATCCCAAAATTATCATTTAATTAAAACTGACCTGAAACAGTGAGACAGCTAGTTCTTTTTTCCCTTTTGGAAATTCCGCCTTTAGCACACATTGGCCTAGAGAGTTTTGCCACATCAGGCGTCTCCCACTGTGCTTGCTCAAATAGAACTCTTTGAATATGTCCTACAATGTTTTAAATCCAAGAAACAATAATTTATCTTTTTGTGTGAAACAGGAAGAGCAAACATTAACTAGAATCTTCTCCTGTGATTTGGTACAGGGTCTGACCTGATAAACATTCAATTCATGAGGAAGCCGCACATCCATAGGTGGATATGTAGGCCAATACCTGAAAAGCAAAAAAGCATAAAATAAAATTAGGATCGATTATGGTACAATATGGAGAATCTTATGGCTAGACAGTCAGGGAACTGGAGAGACTGGTTGCCCAACCATATAAAATTGGTATAAAACAAAATCAAGTTAGGTCTTTGGGTTGGTGCTAAATTTCCATTTCAAATTCTTTCTAGATAAGCATCACATAAATAAGACAACATGAAAGACCGCCAGAAGTTCAAATTTGGTTCTAACGCTGTAGATGCTTCAAACTTACCATTACATAGCCCTGACCCCTACCCCTACCCCTATCCCTACAATACCAAAACCAAGATTGGAATATTCCATACCATGACAAATATACATTTCTGCTGGTTTACTGAAATTCAAGTTAATTGTGACAAGTTCCTGCTTATTTGATATTTCCTTCAAAAGTAACTACTTTTTTAATTGCAATTTTGCATTGTACCACAAATTCGTCATATTATATCATGCAGGTACATTTATTTGCCACTATTAGAATCAGAATGCATCACATTAAATCAGTAAATAATATCCTTGGTGACATTGCATATCCTTACAAAATGAATAATAAACGTACAATTAATTTGAGACCACTCACCCAGTTGTAAGCACATGAACACTCATCTCTATACCAGTTGGAAGTTTCGTTCTAGCCTGGGATGATTGCTTGAAGGATTCATTAATTTCTTTCGATAACTCAATGTCCTGAAAAGGAAATAGTGAAAGTCAATTAATTTATAGTAAAAGACTTCAGAACAGATTAGAAAGTGGTATCCATTTAAAGAGCACTATGGTGAACACACATACGAGGAATTGAACTTAAGAGTTCGAAACTGTATATTGCTTTCTTTGAAGGAAAAGGATATATTCACAACCAATGTTAAAGATCCGTGAAGTTCAAAAATTAAACTACAGATGTGTTTCTCATCATTAGGTAGATTGTGTATCAAAGTGGGGCAATTTTGAAAACTCGACTCATTGCTGATATAAAGGTTTATAAAACTTGACAATTAAATTTTCAAATCGCTCAATGGATGGCTAATTGGTTTTCAAAATGCTCAATTGTTACACATAGCATGTCTAAATGATGGAGAATGTATCTACAATTGTAGTGTTTTAATTTCAAAAGGGTTTAGTCAAGTGCAGAAGTCAGTTGTCAATATAACCTACTTTTTTTAAATACCCACATAAGGGACCGGAATTTCAATTTCTTGTTTTTGGGTGGTTATAAATCCTAGTTCATCTTGTAATATAATAGTATGACATTATAATGTATCAATAAAAAATAAATGCATACCTTGAACATTCCTTCAAGCTTGTTGGTAAATTGGCTCCCACACTCAGTTTTGAGCTGAATTAAAAGTAAATGGTTCGAAATTAAGTCTCAGTAGAAATAATATTTGATTCAGCTCTCAGAATAAGAACGACTAATCGCATTTGAATTACCTTGGAAATCATAGATTTCTCTGCATCAATTGATGCGCTCTTTCCGAGCAGGAGCCGCTTTGCAAGATCCTTTTTGTAGAAGGCCTCAAACACGTCCTTCCCCTATAGAAATATAATTGATATTTTCACAATATTCTCTTTTATTTAATAAAAACCACGAGCTGATTAAAACATGTTGAATCTCATGTTTTTGTTAGCTCGAGTACCAGCATGAACTGCATGCACCAGCTTGTGCAGTACTAATGGTTCCCCAAGTTCACCAGCTTAGACCTATTTAGCGTATCTTTCATTCAATTGGGTACAAGTTGGAGTTTAGTTGAAGTTTGATCAAGGTATAGTTGCAAACAAAAGTATTTTTCCTGAGAAAAAGTGGCACATATTACCACCAATTCCATTTTAACTGCAAACAACGGTTCACTGCAAGAGCTAATTTGAAATATCTGGAATCACCGTGAATCTAAATCTTAATTACAAACTACAAATTATTAATTTGTCAAATACTTACTTGGATAAATCTGAATAAAACCAAAACTTTGTCAAGTGTGCCCTCCAACTCCTCCTCTGAAGTGCCTTTATTCCCAGCACGAAGCTTCTCATCAAGAAACTTAGCAATAAGCTCAGCAGGTCTATTCTGTTATCAGAGAAATGTACCACATTAGTTATCAAGAAACCAGACTGCAATACTCCGGCTCCTTCATGCAATGGTAAATATTTACATAAGGTGCATGAAATTTGAATGAAGCGCAAAATCAAATAAGGGAACCCAGAATATTGCCATGAACTTCAGAAGATGAGATGTGTATACAACTTCAGAGTACTTTAACAAGAACTAAAAAGCTAGTGAAGATAATTCTTTTTCACCCCCCATGTCCAATTCCTGAATTTCTAGGATTTCCAGTTACCAATTCAATTGCCACCATAAACAAGAATTCAGTGCCATTGTGAACCAGTATGGTACAACCCTGACAATTAGTTTGATTTCCTTAAGACCTCTACAGTTTCTTCTTGAATTCTTATGATTAAAGGTATATCAAAGTAAATATGTCATCACCTGACGGAGATTGATGAGATGCTCAAAAGAATCCTTGATGGTATTGGAGAAGGCATCATTCTTAAAAAAGCTCTGCTCCCAAATCATGTCCAGAGAGGCTTTGAAGTCCAGTAAAAAGGGGACCAACTCCTTGTCCTTCTCTTCATCCGTGATGATGCCTTGGCCGGTGCCTCTGATATATGAGCTCAATGCTTGCCTCACCAACTCAAGTGCATTGACCCTCTGGAAAAGAGTGTACATCCTTTGGAGGTCTTTAACTCGCTTTGCCTCCATAAGCAATACAAATCCCTGGTAAGAAAGAAGTTAACCATGTGTTAAGAGGACTGGAAAAATAAGCAAATATCAACAAGCCAAGATTAAAACCGGTCCATCTCCCATGGACATCAGACACTCATATTTCCACCATAATCATTCCAAGAACATTTACCATAATCATTCCAAGAACATTTACTATACAATAAAAGCATTAGTAATCGAAGTCTACAGAGAAAAAAACGCTTACAGAAAAACAGAAAAAGATTATATATATAAAATTGTGTACACTACAGAATTCACAATTTTAGTAGTTTCAGAATCCACAGCTAGCTGGCACAGTAATCCTTATATCCACACCTATGGATTACTGTGCTAGCTACTATGAAGTTCGTTTTAGAGATGGCATCCAAGTTACAGAACATAAACCTATGGTCGACACAACAGAAAAATGGAATCATATGCAAAATGAAAGCAAGCATAGTCATGTAGTCAAATTGTCCTTCAAATTTCACTCATTTATAATTATGATCCTTATTTCCATTTTGTACCAAATTGGTCCTGCCTTGAGAAGAATAATATTTTTATCTATCCCAGTGTCATTTTACCATTGCAAATAATGTTGATGTAGTCACAAAAGAAATGCAGATGATGTGGATACTATTGTTGCCAGCCTTACATATCAGTTTAATGGATACTCCAGCATCGACATATGTACCACTATGAATTAATTCCTCCCGTTAGATATAATAATGATATAGATGTTAATGTAAAATTTCCTTCTAATTTACGAAGCACTAAGAGTAGGTCCAATTCGGTACAAAATAGGAAACAAGGGATATTTTTTTTCTGAGGGATACTTAAATGACTAAACGTGTATTTTACTCGACAAGAAAAACTACAAAAGACACCAGAAAAATTTACCAATACAGCAGTACATAGAATGCTGTACAGCATCCAGAACCGGTACTGAAATTCTGAAGTGCATAAAAAAGTGACAGGACTATCACCTTTTCAAGAATTGCAGAAGTATGTCGTTCCAGTAGTTGCTTCTCAGCTGTTGCAATTAATGGTTTCCTTGTGTTTGCCTCAAGGTAGAGAATGCACCTCTCATGCTCTTCATGTAATCTCATCTGTATACATTCAGCAAACACTCCTGAGTTATGATGCAGATGATAGTTTTTGTATGGATAATGCAACTGTTATCATATGATAAGGACACATAATTTCTAAACCTAAAGAAATATCAAAATTCAAAAAAGGATAAAATATTATTCTAAACAAAGACAGTTACCCTAGCACCTACAGACTCTAATTAACTATGCTACTGGTTATAAATTATAAATCAAGTTGAACTATTAAATTGATACTGTAGCATATACCAATAAATACTACAAGAGTCATTTTTCTTTATTTCAAAAACATATTTTCTGATGTAGTCTAGAATAGTTAAACAATACGGGGAAATTGAAAAGCATGCTTACATATAACAGTATTGTATTAATTAGCACTGACTGATGCGGAAACAGTAAATCCCATTGAAAAACAGTGCAAGCATGTACAAATCAACCTTATGGGTTCAAAAGTGGATTATATTCACTAAAATGAAGCTAGTAGAATCATTACAGACCCAAAATAGTTGATGCCAAACCAAAATCAGGGTTAGTCACCCAGATAAGAGTATATAAGCTACCATACACAAATCATATATGCATCCGATATAGATATGAGCACAATAAGGGTCTGATTCATATCTGATATACGCCATCAAACTACCACAATATTTTAAAATAAAATTTTGTAAGAAGCAGCCAAAAGATACAGGATGAGGCTTAAACAGCCACAGGAACCCATGCTTCCTAAGAGTCCCCTCCATTTTCTCAAGGTTCCCGCAGTTCATGGGGCTAAGTGCATGGGAGATGGAGAATGTTCTGAATCTGAACTTTCTTCATCTTTTCCTACGCCTTTTGTGATATGGGATTGTGGGCTTTGGACAAAGCCTCATCCAAAGCCAAGCTTAAACGTCCAATTTGCATTGAGATTCATGCAAACATATTTAAAACTTAATAAATTTAAATGGCTCCTTGAATCTAAATGTTTATACTAATTTTAATGCAGATCGGACGGTTTAGGTCAGACTTTGGATGGGACTTTGTCCAAAGCCGTTTGGACAAAACCCCACCCTTGTGATATTCCCAAACAGAACTTCAAACTTCAGGTTATTTAAAATAAAAAAAAACAGAGAACAAGATTTTATTTTTGAACCCTAAAAGTTACGTAATTTATTTATCTGTTTTATTCTCTAATTGTTACAAGATAAAATACATTGGCTCATAGCTTTGAAAAATATTAAAATAGTTGTCTAATAAAAGTCTTATACCAACCTTGAAAGTATGCACATTCTTTTTTTCGAGAAAAAATTCTTATATGTATCTTTTTCAAAATAAGAACTCTCTACTTTCATGTTTTATAATATTCTTTGCTATATTCTAATGAAATTAATATCATGAACAAACCTAGCAAAATAAAATACAATAATTGCTTTAGTATCTGTGCACCATAGGTAACCGGTACATCCATCAGAAATTTCATGCTAACGAAAAC
>JAJGRW010004562.1:0-2500 GCA_025461045.1 Carex parvula | reverse complement strand
ATACGGGCCATGTACACCACCGGCGTGTACATGAGGGGGGCGCCCATTCCAAAATTCTCCTACCCCTAATAGGGAATATGCATTTTTACCCTCCAGCCACGCCCAGGGTTACCACCCCCTGGAAATCCCCAAGGTTCCCCCCCATTTTACGTGGATGCGCTGATGCTGAGGGCCAGCAGCACCGACGCTGAGGGCCAGCAGCACCGACGGAAGGCACCGACGGGGGCATGTACACCGACGGAAGGCACCGACGCACGCCCGTGTACACCGCTTGGGCATGTACATGGCAGCACCGACGCAAAGCACTGACGTATTGCGCCAGCAGCACCGACGCTGAGGGCCAGCAACACCGACGGAAGGCACCGACGGGGGCAAGTACATGGGGCAACCGACGGAAGCACCGACGCTGGGCGCCAGCAGAACCGACGGGAGCACCGACGGGGGCATGTACACCCTTGGGCATGTACATGGGAACACTGACGCTGGGCGACAGCAGCACCGACGCAGAGCGCCAGCAGCACCGACGGAAGGCACCGACGGGGGCATGTACCCCGACGGAAGGCACCGACGGAGGCATGTACACCCTTGGGCATGTACATGGTGGCCACCCCCTTTTCAATTTTTTTTTCAAGGCACCGACGCAAAGCGCCCGCAGCACCGACGGGGCACCGACGGGGCACCGACGGGGCACCGACGGGGCACCGACGGGAGCACCGACGGGCACCGACGGGGCACCCGACGGGCACCGACGGGGCACCGACGGGGCACCGACAGGGCATGTACACACTTGGGCATGTACATGGGAACACCGACACTGGGCGCCAGCAGCACCGACGGACAGCCCCGACGGGGGCATGTACCCGACGGAAGGCACCGACGGAAGGCACCGACGGAAGGCACCGACGGAAGGCACCGACGGAAGGCACCGACGAAAGGCACCGACGGGGGCATGTACACCCTTGGGCATGTACATGGTGGCGACCCCCTTTTCAATTTTTTTTTCAAGGCACCGACGCAAAGCGCCCGGGGCACCGACGGGGCACCGACGGGGAACCGACGGGGCACCGACGGCGCCCCGACGGCGCACCGACGGGGCACCGACGGCGCACCGATGGGGCACCGACGGGGCATGTACACCCTTGGGCATGTACATGGGAACACCGACGCTGGGCGCCAGCAGCACCGACGCAGAGCGCCAGCAGCACCGACGGACAGCACCGACGGGGGCATGTACACCACCGGCGTGTACATGAGGGTGGCACCCTTTTGAAAATCTTGCCCCCTAATAGGGAATATGCATTTTTTGGCTCTAGCCATGCCCAGGGTTACCACCCCCTGAAAATCCCCCATGTCAAAACATTGGTGTTCCACCGCTTTTTTACGTGATTTCACCCGTTTTCAACGCAAGTTGCCCCGATCCACCGATTTTACGTTCAAATTTTTTTCAAAATTCAAATTTTTTTCAAAATTCAAATATTTTTCAAAATTCAAATATTTTTCAAAATTCAAATATTTTTCAAAATTCAAATTTTTTTCAAATTTCAAATTTTTTTCAAAATTCAAATTTTTTTCAAAATTCAAATTTTTTTCAAATTTCAAATTTTTTTCAAATTTCAAATTTTTTCAAATTTCAAATTTTTTTCAAAATTCAAATTTTTTTCAAATTTCAAATTTTTTTCAAATTTCAAATTTTTTTCAAATTTCAAATTTTTTTCAAATTTCAAATTTTTTCAAATCGCCCGCAGCACCGACGGAAGCACCGACGCTGGGCGCCAGCAGAACCGACAGGAGCACCGACGGGGGCATGTACATGGGAACACCGACGCTGGGCGCCCGCAGCACCGACGCAGAGCGCCAGCAGCACCGACCGACAGCACCGACGGGGGCATGTACCCCGACGGAAGGCACCGACGGAAGGCACCGACGAAAGGCACCGACGGGGGCATGTACACCCTTGGGCATGTACATGGTGGCCACCCCCTTTTCAATTATTTTTCAAGGCACCGACGCAAAGCGCCCGCAGCACCGACGGGGCACCGACGGCGCACCGAGGGGCACGAGGCGCACCGACGGCGCACCGACGGGCGCACCGACGGGGCATGTACCACCTTGGGCCAATGTACATGGCGCACACTGAGCGCTGGGCGACAGCAGCACCGACGCAGAGCGCCAGAGCAGCACCGCCGGCCAGCCACCGACGGGGGCATTTCCCCCGACGGAAGGCACCCGACGCGGGGCAATGTTACCACCATGGGCATGTACATGGTGGCACACCCCCTTTTCAATTTTTTTTCCAGGCACCGACGCAAAGAGAAAGAAGCAAAGAAAGGGCAACGAAGGGCACCGACGGGCACCGACGGGGCACCGACGGGGCACCGACGGGGCACCGACGGGGCACCGACAGGCATGTACACCCTTGGGCATGTACATGGGAACACCGACGCTGGCGCCAGCAGCACCGACGGACAGCCGCCCAGACGGGGGCATGTACCCCGACGAG
>JAJGRW010004561.1:0-14134 GCA_025461045.1 Carex parvula | reverse complement strand
ATTCAAAAAACACAAGTCAGGTTCTCACAATCACGATCTTTATTCTGACAAAAAGGAAAGACAAAAAAAGAGTAATCAGATCACCTAGCTTTGACAATGGCATTGATGTGTCGCGCTCCTGTTGGCTCAGTTGTCCCGGTTCCATGTCAACACTACGTGTCACCTATAAAATAATTTCATTTTTTTCAAATGTAAATCAGAAATAGGTAACTATGAAATAGTAAAAAATGAAAATACTGCAATGTGAACCTGTCCATCTGCTATTATGAGAAGGACATGATATTGGCCACCACTGTTATCCACAATCCCTATGGCTGTTTCGATTATTGGTGCAAAGGAGGTCGGGCCTGTCAAAAAAGAAGAGTAATTCAAAACACAAACTTCAATTTTAATCTTAACTATTTTCAAAACTGAGGACCTACTTAAGTTTCAGTTAGCAGTGATAGCTCTAATAGGATATTATCCATCCTAACTTTTGAGGCACTTTATGGGCCTTTTTGTTCAGGGTCAAATAGTAAGCAAAACATCATAGTTGCCCAAAGCCCAATTCACATATTAAGACACAGTAATGCCAAGAAATAACACATCTGGTAATGACGAGGTTATCAACTAGCCCATATAGTTACTTGTTTGTAAAAAAGAAAACCAATGAGCATAATTCATTGTGGGAAAAAGTATTATATGATTAATAAATGATGAAAAATAAAAAAATAAACCAGCTAATCGCAAATTTGGAACAAGATCTCTATATCGCTGAAGCGCCTCTTCAAAGCCATCACATGGCCGGTGGTCAGCATAGAAGCTAAATACCTCTTGATCATGAGTTGATGCTGTCATGAACCAAAGCAATAACTTTAACTTCTCCACTTGTACTAACAAATAATAACACTTTCGATGTAAATTATAATATTTTTCAGAGTCCCCTTTCAGCAATAATCATTTGGGTCTGGAAAATACATTGTGAAATACCATGTCATCTCTTGCAAAAAAATTTGGGGGTGTCAGATTGTATTCCTGAAACATTGTTAGTTTCCAAAAGTGCCCTTAGGGAAAAAGAAATAAGAAACTAACCATCGCCAAATCCAAAGCAGGGTATAAGGTTATCATCATCAAATTTAGCAAGTGATCGCCCTATAATAGATATAGCTTGTTCGTATGGGTTTGAGGTACCTCCTAGTGCATGCAAGCATCGCCTCTCGAATGAATTCTTACCTGAAATTTATTAGTTTTATTTTTCTTTTAGTACAGTTAGCACAGAGTAGATTATCATTATGTTTTTAGTAGGCAAATGGCCTACTAAATTTCATCAAAATTAAAATTGACAAAAGAGTAACATAGTCAAAAAGAAGAATATCAGCTAGAAAGTATTACAACTAAAATACTAAAATGCGACCCTAACAATGAGCCTCCCATAGAGACCCAAGCAAGTTTATTAGGCACCCAATAATGACAATGAAGTTTATTCAGCACAAAATAAATTATCAAACAAACTCCAAATCTTACTTTTATTTTATTGATGAGACCTATGAATTCATATTCCTAGTCTGAAATGCATAGGTGTTAACATGCTGAATATTTTAAATACTAAAATAATTCAAAACAATAACACTTATTTAATGACAAACCAGTCCATTCGTTGCTCTTTGTGAAGTCAATTCCTACAATCAAGTTTGAAGATTCGAGACCAGCTTGTGCAAGTGCATCAGTCACCTAAATATATAAAAAATAATCCAAATTCATTCCTTAATATTTTAAACGCCAGCTATGTACTTTTTTTCTTGTATTGACCTGTTTTTATTAGATTATTCCATTGACTAACAAAAGTTAATCTGAAGAATTAGGTGGTAGATGATAGCATAGTCGTTTCATGGTTTAACCTTTCAATCACACACTTCAGTGCCAATTTTTGTCTTACACCATACCTACCATTGTTGTTCTCCTTGTTTCTTTCTCTACCAATTTTGATATCATTGTTTTTCACCTCTTACAGCATGTAATCTGGTCTAATTTAGAACTTGATCTCTCCCTCAGGTGGCGCAATACAGGATAAAACAATATATAATTATTTTCTCTTTCTGCAATACTGACATGTCAGTACTGTCATATAGATGGGTTGGGCAATTAGCACCTGAGCCCCTAGAAATTCTGAAAGTTTGTAGATGGGTATTAAAAGATGAATCAATGTCATTCCCAGTTTCCCACAACCAAAAGGTGCACATACTTTAGCATTTTTTATGAAAAGAAAAAAGAAACAAACATTTAGATAAGAATAATAATAATAAAATTAATGGAAGAAGAAGAGGAATGGATTACTTGGTCAAGAGAAACGAAGTCATCCCCAATTTGTGAATACTTCTGCTGAACACGGTTGACAGTGCTTGGCGGAACATAGTTGTCTGTATAATTAGCATATCTACCGTGACTGCTTTGTCCATGAGAGAAATTGCCGTTGGGTCCATTGGGACGTCTTGATTTTGAGCTCCTTCCTCCCATTAGCTATTATCAAAGATAAATCTGTTCAAATTGAAGAAAAAGTAAAGGAAAGGCGTATCAGTTAAGCTCATTAAGTACACAAATTCGAACCACAAAGAGACGGCTACAAAGTGAAACTAAAAAATGATTTATCCCGATAATAATGCAGTCAAATCCGAATTTTAAACATTGATCTAATTACAAAATCACATGAGAGGGCAAAATCGCAGGTTAAGAAAGGACGCTACTAATTTGGAATTTCACATTCAAATCAAAAGAAGATCTGCAAAAAGAAAAAATAATGAACCGAATAACTCTAAACTATATACATTGGTCGAATTTAGCGAAAATCTGACAACTTTCTTCTTCTTTAGAACAACACAGGTGCCAGAATAGTCAAAACCACGAATCTAAGAGTGCGGCGAACTTAAGCAAGAATAAGTAGAGAAGTAGCTATTAATGCTGGTAAAAAGGAAATAAATAGACACAGCAATTTACCAATTTGCTAATTTCGGTTTGAGGGGAGAGAGAGGAGCCGCTTCGAAGATAGATAGGATTTATGAGAAATTAATGGAGGAGTTTATATTTTTCGAATGCCGACTCGTGACTCATCTTATTACTTCTCCTAAAAAAAGGTCGGGTACTATATGAACCAACAAAATAGAAGGGAAAATATGTTCAACTTTTTGGGTAAACCAGGATCAATTCGTACATTATAACGACTGCATAAAATGCGGGGAAAACATTATCAATGGGACCAACTTTCATTTGATAAAATCCGGGTTTAGGGAGGATATGCTCAGTTTTCGGGGGGACGAAGCATGCGAGTACGTGCGCTTAGCCCAACTTAGCAAAATATCAGGAAAACCTTGCTATCTTATGATATCACAATATCAGCTAGACTGTCACAGCCAAATTGCCAAAGATGATTTAATTAATTAATTACTTCAGGGTTTAAGGTGTAAATAAAGCTAAATTGCGGGTTAAGAATTATTTTATTTTCATTGGTACACAGTAACCGGCGTAAAAAAAGAGAACACTACTGATTGTCACGTTGACGCAGAGTGCAAAGAGACGTCATTCATGATTCATCCAATGGCGGCTAGGTTGGTGAAGAAGATCGTGATAAAGATAGAACCTGCTATGATAATGATATTAAGCTTGCAATTCAATATAAGTTAATTTTAGTACTTCGATCTTTACTTTATAAAAATAAATAATTGAGGATCTTCAAATCAAAATTGGATTAGGATGTGTATTGGATTCCCTCAAAAATAGAACTTGCTAGTTGCTGACATGTACCCAATATATATTAAGCGCCTACGGGATTTTCTTCAAAAAAATAAAAAAAATTAAGAAAGTACGGAAATATATTCACAATGAATAAATTTAATAATCTCGACAATCAGTAAAAGAATAATCTATAATTAAAAATCCAATAATTAGACTATAATTTATACATTATGTACATTATACACATAAAAATTATTAAATGTATATATATTTATATATATTAATTTTATTGTTCATCAAACAACTTAACTATTTATATTTAAAAACATTTGATGGATAACTAAATAACATTTAAATTAAATGAAAACTTATAGATAAGACAAACAACATTTCTCTAATGATTACCTTTAAAAATCCTGTTGACTTAATTTAAAAAAATTATTAAAATTATCAAATTAAACTGTTGTGAATTCTAACTCTTAAGGAGAAAAATATAACTAGAAAACTGGAAATAGAATAAACACTTCAAATGAGAGCGGAGGTGTGTCTGGTGGACATTAATTCAAATCGGTTCAATGTCAGCTCGAAACTATCCAATTCGCTTAACTTGATATACACAAATATTAAAACGGTATGCACAATTATAAAGCGAATGCGTCATGCTTCACACTTCAAAAGCGTTTATGAGCCACGGCATGGGTCATAAGCCCATAAAGAAATATCCTATACATATTTCTTTAACGATAAAAAACGTGAAGTTCGTGTTGAGTAATCGGCGCATTCCATATTTCCATGCGAGCGAGAAATGATAACTAGATAAGATACAGTGCATTCTATCCCTTTTCTTACGGAATTCAGATTCAGCGAAGTAACTCAATTTTTGGGTTTTAGATCGGAATCATTCGATTCGAATCCGTGACAATTCATTCCGAAGTGGAGCGCGCACATTCCGACGATAAATTCAAATTTCGGAACAATCCCGAGTGACGAATTTGAATCGGACGGTCCTAACAAAATCCAAAATTGAGTTACTTGAGGGATCCGGACCCTTTCTTACGGAGCACTATGCCACAGCGATTCAGCGAATATAAAGTCACAAAGATTAATGATATGAGTAATGCAAAATACTGGTAGCTTCTACCCAGGAATTTAAAAAAGAAAAAAAAAAGATCAATGATATGAATTCATATTTGGATTAACTAGAATCCAACCTGAATCCGATCCGCTAACAATCCCATTCGGCATCCAAAAATTAGTGATGTCACTAGTAGCTCCCAACCACCGGATATATCAATAACACAATGGGTTGTGGGAAAGGTCTGCATATCAAATCAGACTGCGTTCTTTCCTTTTCTTTTTTCTTTTTTTTTTAACTCAGTTTTTTCTCTACAATTACATAGAAAGATATGTAAATCAATTTAATGTAGACAACTATAATCATAACGTCTGATCCACAGCCAATATAGGTTTTTTTTTTTTTTCGATAGATTGACAGAGGCTGACACAACCAATATAGTTTTTATTTTTATGGTTGGCAAACATTATTGATAGAAAAAAGTTTATATATAAGATCCTAGTATTACTCTTATCTAACTATATAAGTTCTTAAATATAATACAAGTGATTAAAAATAAAAATCCTCATTTTCACATGGAACTTGTCTTCTCTTGTCAGAGAGAGCTTCTATTACTCTCTCGCCAAAGGGCCCATGCTTCCGCTATCCAAGTTATATTTCAGCGTACTCTTTGTCGTGAGATAGATTATAAGTGTCTCCGAACACAAGTTTGTAAGATACTACCATTATTCCCGATCAGAAAATTGAGATGTGCATCTAAGCCCCTCTGAATCTCCTTGCAAGAGGCATTCCCACATGATGTGGTTCCGTATTTCAGTCAAATTGGAGGCAGTGGCGAAGCTACAGTCAACCAACAATAGGCAGTTGTCTACTCCTAGATTTTGAAAAACAATTTTAATCTATCAAATTGCCTACTCTGGATTTTGGGAAACAATTTTAATCTATCATGTTTGAGCTCGTTACCTACCTCTGTCTGGGCTCGTTGCCTACCCCTGTCGCAGTCTAATTCGTGAGTTTTGTATGATTTGATGTGTTGATTTGTGTTGAGTGTCGATTTTGTATTAAGGCATTGTTTTGAAAATAAAATGAATGAAAGAAGATGGATGAGACAAATATGACAGGATGGGACACAATTAGGGAAATAAATCTGCTGCGATTCCAAAGAATCGCAGGGACTCTGCTTTTCCAAATCTAACAATTAATTTTTTTAAATACACAAATCTCAAAAACAATTGGTTGCTATGCACGAATCTCAAAATAGATAAATGATTGGATTTGGAAAAACAGAGTCCCTGCGATTTCAAAGAATCGCAGGAGAGATTTATTTCCCACAATTAGAACTTTAGTAAATATCTTTGTACTTAAATTGAAAGGGCCCAAATTACTTTCCATCTTTTTAATTGAAGCTTGCTATTGAAAATGAATCAATTGGGTATTTTCTTATTTACTATTTAATTTAAGTTTTTGTTTTAAATTTCAGCAGAATTTTGATTATTATTTTTTGCATTTCAATTAAAATTTGAAATTTCTTTTCATTTTTTTCATTTAAGCAATTTATTATGGAATAGCTTTCTGGTTATTTTGTGTATGATTGTAATTATTATATTAATATATTTTATTAGTCAAATATTTCATCCTTAATTTTAAAAAATAAGTTTTGAATGTTAGTATTATATTAAAGCATGTTAATATACTAATTTACCTACTGTAAGAGCTTTAAAGTATTGTGCATTATTGCTTTCCCATTTTATTTACATATACTTCAGTCATATTTCTAGATTTACATCAAGTTTTTTGGAACACTTTGCTCAATTAAATAATTACTGTATCTTCACTCAAAAAATTAACAATAAATTAAATATTAATAAATTAATAATATATTTTTTTTTACCTACCCCTAATAAAAATCCTGGCTTCGCCATTGATTGGAGGCACATTGTAGTCCCTAACAGCACTTAGAGGGGTAGATAGGGAGTCTCAAAGATTCTTAGACGTTTTTCGATTAAGCCATCTAAATTAACAAGTCAAACAACAAGTAAAGTAAATAAAGTAGAGTTTAGAAAAGTTGACACGCAAGATGATAACGGAGTAATGCTTACGTCTCCGGGGTAGAGCAACCTCGTCGGCGCCCCTTTAATATTACCCAAAAAGAAATGATACAACTCATGACACATGAGCCCAATTGTGGTGGGAAGTCACGGCCTAACTCGTGTACAGGTGAGCCTCGAAGCTCGAGCTGGAGAGTCCATCGGGATCGTCACATAGCTATGGATATATGTGAGCAAAAATGCTCGAGCTAGTGTATCCCTTCGCGCCAACAAACATGATGCACTAACTATGATGAAAAAACTCTAGAACTAAATCCTAGACACTAACTATATATCTTAAAAGATAAGTCGAGTGGATTTGAGTGTGTTAAAAAGATATTGAAGTTTAAGCTCACTCAACAATGGAAGCTTTCAAGAGTTGCACAATAAATGCTTTTTGAATGTGGGAGGCAGCTAGCTTAACAAAGCTGAAGTGAGATAACTCTTTTTATAGTGGGGAATTCAGATCCATTCTAACGGAAGAGATCCATTACAATGGATTTGCCAGATCCATTCTAACGGAAGTGATCCATTACAATAGAGTGTACGAATATTGAAATTAGAGTTTTCACAAATTAATTAAATTGATATTAACCATTCTGAACGTTTATGTCCGTTTAGGACAGTTAGTACAATTTATCCCACAAAACTTAATAAGCGTTCCATACGGATATCATCTTTCTGAATGAAACCAAACTGGAACTCTCTGTCTTGTTTCGGTTAAATCCGTTCCATACTATTTGGTCCGTTCAAAGCGGATTCTCCATATTCCAACAAGCCTCAAATATACTTTACTTAATTACTCGATTATTACAAAATCTATAGCTTCATAAAGTCTTGTTGACTTCTTAGGTTCTTCAAAATAATCTTGTAATTCTCTTCATGAACCTTGATTCTTCATTTAAATCTTGTAATTAAAAGCCCTGAACTTATCTTTGGTTCTTCATTACAGATCTTGTAATTAAAACTTTGAACCTGCAAACTCACTTAATCGGAAATGGTTAAATTCAATTAATGCATGTTTTGCAAATTTAGTCAAACAAAGTATTAGAAGATTGTACAATTATACATACTTGACTAGGGTTACAACTCAGTAGGCTCCCTTGGTAGGATAGTATAAAACGTACTTAGACTAGGTTTGATTCCTCTACGGATAGTTTAGACTTAGTTGGAACAACATTAGAAAGCACTTAATTTAGTGGGGTCTTTGGGATATTTCAACTACGGGGTAGTATAGGGAAAAAAATATACTTTCGTACCTAAAACACTTTAGTATTGGTAGCCCAAAAGCTAATCGAAAGATTCGAAAACCTTTCAAATCGCATAAACAAACACTCAGTTCACCTTGTGGGTAGTGACAGTGCCGTACACGGGGTACTTGAGGACAGTTTATACCGCACGTGGCAGTAACAGTACCGCATGCGACCGAGACAAACGTCGAAATTTGTATTTTACATGATTAAGAAAGATAGAAAACCTGAACCCTAGAGACTCTCTATCTACTGTTTAACCTTATTTTAGCGATAATATCTTGATTGCATTTGTCACCACCAAACCTTTATAAAAATCCGATAACCTAGACTAGTAAAATTTGTGTAAAACTTAATGCACTATCCCTATGGATCGACACCCCAATTATACTACACGGTAGGATCATGCGCTTGTGATCTGAACGTGAGTTGAACTTAGGTTTAAAAATATTTAATAGTAGTAGTTCATTTTGGACTCATCAAGCTTTTTGGCACCGTTGCCGGGATAGAGTAAGAATTCTCCTTTAAAAAAGTTTTTTACACTGTCATTAGGTGTCTAATATAATAACTGGGACTAGGTCAAAAACTTTTTATTTTATTATAGCATATTTATTTTTTGCATAGTTATTTTTGGCATATTTATTTTCTACATATTTACTTTTAACATATTTATTTTATTGTTAAAAAAACACAAAAATCCAAAAATGGTTAGAACTAGTTTATTTTTAGCATATTTATTTTCAGCACTTACATTGTTTTTTTATCTCTAGGAGCAAGGTACTTTAATATTTTTTTCTTGTAGATTGTCACGTTGGCAGGGACTACTAAGCCCCGCACCACCAACAATTCCAACAAGAATGATGCTATTCTACTGTCTCCAAAACCAAAGGCAAAAAATCAATCACCAAACGAAGGAAGACACGATTGAAGACGAGCTAACCTCAAATTCTAGCAACATGAGTACCCCTACCGTTCCTCCAATCACCGTCGATCCACCACGTACCACGCCAATACCATCGCCTGTTATGATGGTAAATCAACCTCCCATCAGCAACCCAACTGCGGGAGCAACTGACAACACGTCACGGCCGCTGAAGGGGAACATCCTGTTTCCCTTCAGGCATCTTGCCTCAAAAGCAGGCCAACCTGGAAGGTAGCATGACCCGCAAGCCCGACATATGTACCACATCAAGATTACATCGAGAACATTGAGGTAGAGGCCGAGCTGCAAAACAGGGCATATGACGAAAGAGTGGCAAGGTTTGAAGAAGTGACATATTTTGATGATGCCATGAGAGCAGGAGCAGCAGCTGCTAGAGCAGAGTCATTCGGTGCGGCACCATCTGATGTCCCTTCAAGTGAGTATGAGCAGTTCATTAAGGCTGTGCAATGGATGAACATGAACCTCGAGGATCTCACCACAGAATCAAGAGCCAATAATTTGTGACTTGACCAAAGCCTCAACACTATCTAATAAGAGGTTGATCAAGTGCGCAACAACATGGAGGAGATTAGGAGAAGTGTAGACAAGGGCAGGCACAAGATCCAACAGGCGCACTATCTCAACCAGCAATACTACTAACATGCTGTCATACCGGTCTCCTGTACCAACCACCACCCTACGGACTCTTCTACCCTTCTTTCTAAGAGGAGATTCATCAGCCACCACCTCTACCACCTCAAGATTGAGGTGTCGTAAGTTATATCTTTTCACGGTCTTTACTTTTATTTTTTATTGTTAATTTTTACGCATTGAGGGCAATGCTAAATTAATTTAGAAGAAGATTAAATACAACTAGAAGAAGAAAAAAAATACATTTAGAAGCAGATGCAAGACGACTAGTAGAACATGACAAACATCCAGTACAAGATAAAACACAACTAGAAGAAGATGAAATACAACCGTTAGAATATGAAATACAACTGTTATAAGATGAAAGACAACTTGAAGAAGATGAAATACAACCGTTAGAATATGAAACACAACTGTCATAAGATGAAAGACAACTTGAAGAAGATGAAGACAACTACAAAAAGATTGAAGACAACAGAAGAAGATTAAATACAACTAGAAGATGAAAGACAACTAGTAGAACATGAAAGAAAACTAGCAGAATATGAAAGACAACTAGAAGAAAATGAAAGACAACTACCAGAAGATGAAAGACGACCAGTACAAGGATAAAGACAACTACAAGAAGATGAAATACAACCAGTAGAATATGAAAGACAACCAGTGTACATGAAGCATAATCTGTACAAGATGAAATACAACAGAAGAAGATGAAAGACAACTAGTAGAACTTGAAAAACAACTAGTACAAGAAGAAATACAACTGGTACAAGGTGAATGACAACTAGAAGAAAGTGAAATAGAACTAGAGGAAGAAAAATACTATTAGACGGAGATGAAAGACGACTAGTAGAACATTAAAGACATCCAGTACAAGATGAAAGATAACTAGAAGAAGATGAAAGACAACCAGTACAACATGAAAGATAACTAGTAGTAGTACAACATGAAAGACAACTACAAGAAGATGAAAGACAACCAGTACAACATGATAGACAACTACAAGAAGATAAAATATAACCAGTAGTTGATGAAAGACAATAAGTAAAACATGATACACAACCAGTATAAGATAGGAGACAACTAGAAGAAGAAAGACAACATGTAGCACATGAAAGACAACTACAAGAAAATTAAATACACCAAGTAGTAGATGAAAGATAAATAGTATAACATGAAACATAACCTGTACAAGATGAAATACAACTTGAAGAAGATGAAAGACAATCAGTAGAATTTGAAAAACAACCAGTACAGAAGAAATACAACTAGTACAAGGTGAAAAACAATTAGTAGAACATGAATGACAACTAGAAGAAGGTGAAATATAACTAAAGGAAGAAAAATACAATTAGACAGAGATGAAAGACAACTAGTAGAACATTAAAGACATCCAGTACAAGATGAAAGACAACTACAAGAAATGAATGCAACTAGTAGAATAGGAAAAAAAAGACAACCAGTATAACATGAAACACAACATGTACAAATAAATACAGCTTGAAGAAGATAAAGACAACCAGTAGAACACGAAAGAAGACAACAAGTACAAGATGGAATACAACTAATAGAAGATGAAAAAAAACTAGTAGAACATAATGACAACAAGAAGAAGATGAAATACATCTAGAGGAAGAAAAAATAATTAGAAGGAGATGAAAGACAACTAGAATATGAAAGACAATAAGTACAAGATGAAAGACAATTACAATGTGAAAAACAACAGTAGAACATGAATGAGTACTAGAAGAAGATCAAATACAACTAGAGGAAGAAAAAAATACATTTAGAAGCAGATGAAAGACGACTAGTAGAACATGACAGACGTCGAGAACAAGATAAAAGACAACTAGATGAAGATGAAAGATAACTGGTAGAATATGAAAGACAACTAGTACATGAATAAGACAACTTGTAGAAGACGAAAGACAAACTACAAGAAGATTGAAGACAACAAGAAAAAGATTAAATACAATTAAAAGAAGACAAAAAATAATCAGATGAAATACAATTAAAAGAAGATGAAAGATAATCGGTAGTAGATGAAAGACAACAAGTGGAACGTGAAATACAACCAGTATAATATAAAAGACAATCAGTACAAGATGAAAGACAACCAGTAGAACATAAAAGACAACTTGAAGAAAATGAAATACAACCAGTATTAGATGAAAGACAACTAATAGAATATGAAAGACAGCCGGTAGAAGATGAAACACAACTAGTAGAAGATGAAAAACGACCGGTAGAACATGAAAGACAACTAGTACAAAATGAAAGACAACTAGAAGACGATGAAAAAAGACAACAGTAGAACATGAAGACACCTAATACAAGATGAAACATAACAAGAGAAGATGAAAGACAACCAGTATAACATGAAAAACAACAAGTACAAGATGAAAGACAACTAGATAAAGATGAAATACAACTAGAGAAAGAAAAAATATAACTAGAAGAAGATGAATGAGAACTAGTACAAGATGAAGACAACTAGAATAGATGAAATATAACTAGAAGATCATGAAAGACAACAAGTAAAACATAAAAGACAACTAAAAGATGAAATACACTTGACAAGTAAAGACAACCAGTAGAAGCTGAAATACAACTAGTAGTGATGACAGACAACCCGTAGACAGTGAAAGGCAACTAATAGAACATGAAATACAACAAGTACAAAAATGGAAGACATCTAGAAGAAGAGGAAATATAACTTAAATAATAAGAAATACAATGAGAAGAAAATAAAATACAACCAGTAGTAAATAAAACACAAACAGTTGTTGTTCTATGCATCTTCTAATTACTCTATTTGCACTAATTTGCAAAACATACAATAATTGTATTTAATGATTTTTCTTTGTATGAGTGACTTTGTAGGTTCAAGAACATTATAGTTCCAAGATTAAATTTGAAGAACCACAAAAATCAATAAGACTTTACGAAAATTAAGATTATAAATGGTAATACCAATAGAGAATTAAAGTATCTTGAGATTGTTGATTCTGAGACTATGTTTGGTACAGAAGTAAATCGTTCAGTACGGAATGTATTGAATGGTACAGGACGGATAATGAAGCGTTTCAGTATGAAATAATTATTCCTGTTAGCATCTTTGAGAGAGCTAAAATTCAATACTCCTTTGATAATCCTCAAATCCACTTAGCTAATCTACTTCTAGATTTAGTTAGAGTGTTACTGGACGATCTACTTTAGTGCTCACTTCTTATAGCAGTGTGACTTCCCGCTTGTAGACATTAAGGGTTCACCGGCTCGAGTGTATCCGCTCACATAGATCCATAGTTTGTGTGACTATCCTCTGCATAGGACTCTCAACTTGAGCTTTTAGGCTCAACCTTGTACACGAGTTGTACGTGACTTTCCACTTTTGTTTGGGCTCATGTGTCACAAGTTGTACCGTTTCTTCATTGGATAATAGGAAAGCCGCACCGACGAGGTTGTGTTGCCCCAGAGACGTAGACATATTAAGCCGAACTCCGTTAACATCCAGCGTGTCAATCTCTCTTACTCTATCTATTTACTTACATTATTGATTGATTGCGGTTATTTGTTGTTTTACTTACCGTCACGAAAAACATCTAAGGTTCTTTAAGTCACCATATTCACCCTCCCTCTAGGAGCCGTTAGGGACAACATCAGTGATTTGAATAATCTATGAACCAAAATTTGTGATCTTTTTATGGAAATGTTTAAAAAACCTTACTCTACATGCATGCCAATTGATTATGGTTTTTTTGGGCTTCATGGCTATACCAAACATAGGTTGAACGAGGGGTATTAGGGATAGTGTTGTCATTTTTAGTGTTTTTTCCATTTTCAGAATATGAACTTTGAAAATCTATAATAAATCGACAAAAAATGCTATAAATGCAAAGTTTGATCCTAAACCATTTGGTTTTATTCCTCTATCCATTTAGCTAAAAGGACACCATTCACAAGCCAGATATGACCCATAATCCTCCATTAATTTTAAGTGTACAAACCTTTTTCCCAATTCACCAGACAATTAATCCCTCTGCAAGTATCATTCCTTTCCACAGGAAGTTCCTTCTCATTTTGTCGATATGCTTTATTAATCCCACTGGGACCTTTAGTGCTTTCATGTGATGCAAAGCCATTATCGATAAGACTGCCTTGACCAACGTGACTTTTCGTTGTATGACAGAAAGTTGGATGTCCACCCTTCCAATTTTCCTTGTACCACTGAAAGCATAGGTTGGAACTTAATCTTCCCCGACTTTTTAACTGCCAATGGTAACCCCAGATACCTGATTCACAGGCTAGAAGATGGTGATGACAGAATCAGCTGAATTACCTTTACTAGGTTTTGTGGGACCGCTATTCGAACGAATGTGCTTTTGTCTTTGTTGATCCTTAGACCCCTAAGGTCCGCATACACATTGATAATATGACTGATAAC
>JAJGRW010004560.1:0-23474 GCA_025461045.1 Carex parvula | reverse complement strand
GTTTGGATGAACTCTAGAATAGCTGAATAGCTACTGTTTAGAATAGTAAATAATAATAGCTACTGTTTAAAAACAGTGCTAACTCAAGCTATTCGGAATAGTGAAAAAGTTATTTGGATTGCATTTTTGGAATAGAGTTTGGAGAGAATGAATAAAATAATAATTTATGTGTTAGATTAAATATAATACAATATATATTAATTTAAATATTAAATGTAATATAATATTATTTTAAACATTAGATTAGTATTAAATAAAATATTATATTATATATTAATATTAGATTAAATATATAATAAATATTAATTTAAATATTAGATGTAATATAATATTATTTTAAATATTAGATTAGTATTAAATAAAATATTAGATTAAATATAATATAATATTAGATTAAATATAATACAATATAATATTAATTTAAATATTAAATGTAATATAATATTAGTTTAAATATTATATTAGTATTAATATTGAAAGCAACAATTGCTATTCCATGTTTTTGTAAGAATAGAGAATAGTTCTATTTTCTCTATTCCGAAATAGCTCTATTTCTCATTTGGATTGTCCTTGTTCGAATAACAATGTTATTCTAAAAATAGTAGTATTCTTAGTGCATCAAACATAGCCTTTCGTGAACAAGATGGTCTGGCATTGTGAAATTAAAAGAGCGACCAAAGTTTCAGTCAACTCTGACTTGAACCAAAATTATGGCTGATCCTAGTTTTCTTGAAAGAAAAAATATAATAAATTAATTTTCTGATAATTCAACTTTTATTTTTTAAAATAAAAAATTCATAAATGACCGTCTGCTTCTACTATGTTTAAGTGCGCGTCAATGCCTGCTATATTTCCCAACAATAGTAAAAAAGTATAATCAACTTCTGTTACGATGATGTAGATGAGTCGTTCTTAGCAGAACTACTTTCGTCGTAGCTCTCTGTGTTATCTGCCTCTAGCTTCTGAATTCATATCCACTCCAATACCTTACTGGGTAGAATGAAATCTGAGTCATCGGTTTTAGTTTGGCACGAATGTCAAAATAGATCCAGCAAATAATACCAAATTAATACCAAAGTAATAAAAAAAAAATAATACCAAATTAATTTTAGTCCCCTGAGTATGACGCATGTCAAGTCCAAATAGTGGCTTGAGTTGGGGCTGGTCCAAGTTCATGCGTATAGCTCCTTGTATTTTTTTAGGTAGCTCATTTTTGGTGTCGGCAGTTTTGTTTGCGTCTCGTTGTTCGAATACTCAAGTCTGGGTTCATATATAAAAATATGTGGTACTGGTACCTAGACCCTGTCTGATTCACATCCAATCGTACATCTAGTTGTACCTAATCTTTTCATCTTATTAGAAAACATGATTTGTCAGTAAGTGAGGATAGCAGTACTAGAAACCTATCCATATTCCATATATACATCGTTGATTTCAGTTTTGTCCCTTCCTTTTAAAATCTGGATATCCTTTCCAGTTCTATTTTTTTTTTATGTGAATCGTATATGTTCCTTTTTGACTCTGGTCAAAGTGATATAATTTGGATTAAATTATATATGTAATCAATTTATTTGTTAATTATCATTATTTATTTTGTTACGTGTTATCTCAATGAGTAAGAGTAGGTCAATGAGTAAAGTAGAATATAAATAAGCTAATATTTAATGGGTAAAAATAAAGTATAAATAAGATTAATTTAAGTATGAGTATGAATATCTCTCTATCCGACTCGTACCAAACTCATTAACACCCCAATGTTTGACCAGCATGTTTAAGAAATAATTTATTTTTCTTCTTTGAAGAAGCAAATATACGAGCAATGACCTTTATTACTACTAGAAATACCTTACCTGAATTCCATCTTTAGTAAAGAATTATAAAAAAAAAAGGAACAATTTTTAAAATTAGAAGGTTTGACCCTATCTTTATTTTTTTTTTAAAAGGACATTGTACATAGGGGTGCAAATGAATCGGATATTATCCGTCTGTATCCGGATCTATATTTGAAAATTAAATATGAATCGAATATTATATAGATTCTATACATTAACCAATAGAAGAGGCGCAAACATGTTTCAAACCCTAGGCAAAATCCAATTAGTATTTCTATCAATTAGATCTTTATAACCGATAAAAGTAGATTAACATTATAACCGATAAAAGTAGATTTAAGGCTCTGATCGGAACCAAGAAGCACAAAATTTCAATTCAATTCAATAGAGATGACTTCAATAGAGACGAAATAGAATTGAAATTTTCTGATTGGAAACAATGTTTAAACGACAAGAATTCATTTGGTGAAACTAAAAAAAGGTCAGCTAGTTCTTATAATTTACTATTTATGTCATCGACTAGGTTTTGTTTCTTTAGCAGAAATAACAAAGGATAAATTAAACTAAATATATATGACGAAGGAGAGTTCAACTGGAGAAGAAATGATTGTCCAGTCGGAACTCAAAAATTCCGTACGACACCAAAGGCAGCGGAGAAGAAGAGAAGGAGAAGCGAAGAAGAAGAAGAGGAGATTTTTGTCTTATCAGTTTATTTCCGTACATTTCTTGTCAAATTCCATCGATTTGTGGAGGATTTCATCACGCGATTTGGCCTCTCTGAAATCCCATCGACTGAAATCATTTCTCATCACTTCTCTGCTTCCGATCAGTAATATGACTTGAATTCCATTTCCAATTCGTATTTCTTTGTTTTTTTACTCGTTCTGATCAGAGTGTAAGTATACTTGGACGAACTTGATATTCAACATATACATGATCGATATACATAGATATATAATTCAAAAAATATTTAACATTCTATATAAACAACATGAGAAAAATATTCAACATTCAACTTACATATCTATAATACAAGTAATATATTCAATATTAATTCAACATAAACAACATACAAATTAAAGACAATATGGTTAGACAAGATGAAGAAATTAAGAGAAAGAAGAGAGATGAGAGAAATTAATTTGATTAGACAGGGAGCAGCGTGAAAATTAAAGATCTCGATCCAGTGAATATGCGCGATATTGAAGTATCTAAATTATAATGGTTCAAAACACAACTAACAAAACAAGTTTGTTTTGCTTATATCATTACTAATATCATAAGATCATGAAATATTTCTATCGGTTAGTTTATAATTGTTATAATAAGGGAAATAATTTCTACTGGTACAAAAAAGTAACCAATAGAAGAAAGTAGTGCACGTCTTCTATTGGTTTCTGAAGGCGCAACCGATAGAATAATATTTTAACTTATTTACTAACTTACCACAACACTGTTAGTCTATCGGTTTCAGACCAAAATCGGTTTAAATTGTTAGAAAATGAGCGTTAGGAGATTTTATTTTCATAGCAGTGTTACTTGAGTGAATATGAAGATGTGAAAAAGTTGTAATTAGACAACAATAAATGACTGTAGGCTTCCACTATATATATATGTTGCAAAATGCCTGTCAACTTCTGCTATATTTTCCAACGTTAGTGAAGGATAATGCAATACAGAAATTAAAAGGGAGGTCACGGCAATCTACTTTCACTTTCTGTTTTCTTGTCATAATTTAAGTGATAAGTACGATTCTACTAAAAAGTAAAGATTGCAACTATATATGGGGTGTTGACTACAAGTCTACCAAGTAAAATGACAAAGTGAAAAAGAAAATTAATTAGTTAAAACACAATGTGTTCTTAATATTCTCATTTTTCATGTTGTTCAAAATAATTTATTCCTAAAATGTTTTTATTGGACACAAATTTATCACAATTCAACAATGATTATTGTCGAGATTTAGAAATTAATTAAAATTCTCAGCATTTTTTGGGCAAGGTGTCTATTAACAACCACAGGTACATTGCAAAGGATAATTAACAATAATTTTTATTAAATAACCAATAAAAATAAAATTATAAAAAATGTACTTCATAATTTAGATACATTGTGCATTGTATTAATTTGATAATATAATTTTTTTATTGTTCAATGATAGCGATATATTAATTTAATCAACCAATCCGTTAATGATTAATTGATTTAGAAATAGTATCATATTTGACATGCAAACTATCTAATTAATTGAAAAGATATATATGTAATGTTATTTTAAATTATAATAATCGTTTGATTGATGGTCATAATTATCAAATGATCAGTTTGTTTGTTAAAAAAGTTTCAATATCTAAATATATTTTATTGCGATGGCATGCAATTTTACATGCCTTATTATATAATGAAAAAATTGACTTTCGGAGGATGCCCCCAAGAACACAAAAAAAATTCAATTATTATTAAATTTCTTAAGTTCTATATATGACAACATTTCCGTGTCTGAATTAATTCATGTCGGTTTTTAAATACGATATCGCACCGAATAAATATTTCAACTAGCTAGAAATCGTCAGTGTTAACTGTTAACAATTGTAAATTCTGTTTTATATTAAATTTGAATTATATAGAAAGAAAAAACAATTCATTACTGATAATTTGATTATATTCGTAAATATACACTCTACTTTAAATTAAGTACGTACTAACCATATACAAAAAAAATAAATAATAGATAATGTAATGCGGATCAACTTCTAACAGTACGACATACTATTATTAATAATTAGCAAGCCTACAATAAAAACATCACTAGTTAACCAGTCTGTTTCTCACATACATCAATAGTCAAGGTCATTGGGACAAAACATCAAAATAAATCTTTGTCTGTTTCTCACATATTTCCAATGTTAGTCAAAAAGTCAAAGAATCAAAGTAATACAGGTCTAACGCAATTCTTTGTCGATATCTCGCATCTCTTTGGAATTATTTTGATTCAGTCAAAATGTATTTAGTTTTGGCCAAAGAGAATTAATGCATACAGCCATGCGGGAAGTGACAGTAGTTTTTTTTTCCTCTTTCACGGAAGGGGACTTTGTTAATGACAACTGACAAGTATGTTGAAAAATAGTGGAAATCATAAACGAGGGACCGTTGACTGGAGGTCAACGGAATAAAACTGACAAATACTCATATTGATTAGAGAAGTAAATACTGTAGACTATTAGTTCAAAATTAGAGAAACACCAGCATTGGTTAGAAATTTAATTGATTTTTATTTCACACGCCAATATAAATGCTTGTTTTTCTAAAATGATGCCATTATATCAATTTGTACAAAATGAAAATAATTAGATAAACAAAATGAGTGTGTCATATATTTAGTTATGCTTCACTTGAAATAATTTCCCCGTTCCATAATACCGTTATTTTTCAAACACAAATAATAGTAATAAATGTAGAAATTAATGTACAGAAAATAAATCATAACATATGCCAGTGAACACCATCTCCATTAAGAGTCAGTATCCCTCAGGTATTTGAGGTGCAATTGATATAAACGAACGGTCCAGATTAATCTCAACCAGGCTAAACTCAATCCAATATCTATGAAAACTGTGGGAGATCCGTTTTGAGATTCCTTTCAGGATAAAAGAACGATCCATATTTAAACCTTGTACCCTAAAAAAAAACTTTTTCTCTTTCAAAAAAAAAAAAAAAAACTTGTACCTCAGGTACCAGCTGGGAGATCCGAATTCCTCCATTAATGGGGATGCGCACTTCATGAATCGTTCGCAACATAGAATCAGAAATTCTCTGATTTCTTTCGAAATTTCTACAAAGTTTCGTCTCGAAAGGGCCGTCCCGTGCGTTTCCAGCCCATGCCTAATACAGTAATACGAGGCCGAAAAGTGAAAGATATATTTGCTCCCTTTGGTTTTGGAACGGTGGTACCAAAAGTGTTGGACTGTTGGGAATTTAAAAGAGGCGCTGTGCTAATCCGAAACTCCTCTGCTTAACAATGTTTTATGTTCTCTCTCTCAACCAAAAAAAAAAAAAATTGAGCTGTTATTTCCAAATTTGATTTACTATCGGTCGATAAACTAACATCTTCAATTAATGCATTGTTTTGTTATTTTAATTTCCTACAATTATGGTATTTTGATTTTTGAACCATAACTTAAAGAGACTCGATTGGAGTGGGTAAGATATGAGATGGTGTACGTGTACCATCTTATTCACTTTCATTATTTTATTGTTCGGTCCATCCGAGGACATATATTATAGGCAGATTAATGGATATATTAATTGACGAATCATGAATTGGAGGAAAGTTAATAGATCCCATTCAATGATAAGCAGTCGTGTTACCATAACAAAAAAAAAAAAACTGTTATTACAGACGATTATTTTCAAGGTACAAGGATTAAGCATCATATTAATTTCACAACTCATTTTTTTATCAAATCACAGTAATTTATTCAGCTGGCACATTGATACATATATAACGTGTGTAGTGTACACATACAAGGTTCCCTTTTTATCATTCGATGTTACATGCATAAATTTCACTTAAAATCTTATACGCATACATATGTTATTACATTGTTCTTCAACTCTTTTGTCTAAATATGGATTAATCTTCTATGGTGGGCATTTGTATATTTTATTATTGCAGGGCCGAGTGTATGGTCTGCCAGATCCTCCTCCAGGGCGTTTTGGGTTTAGTGGATTGTACCCGATACCTGTATCATGCAAAATATCAAATGAAAAAGAAATTTACGTCATTAATTGAGTGGTGTGTCAATTATAATTGAACCTCCAATCTTATATACAAATGCAAACCAACCATATAAAACACTAGGTAATTAAGTGGCTGCCAACAGAAACACACCCTTTGCATGTATCTAAAATTTATACTTAATTAGAACTTATAGGAGTAAATTAAAAAATCTGGCTCAAAGACATAAAGTTGATTCAAGCAAGGAAACTTGAACACGTACACCAGGGAAAAAGAAAGATTTGAAAGCAGCAGAGAAAGAGAATGAGAAAGAAAAAGAAAAAGATTATCACCATCCTTGCTTTCTTCCAAGGTTCGAGTGCCCTCTGCAGCAGGAAACATAAGAGAGGCGCTAACAAGTAGGAAGACAATACAGAGCATTGAAAGAGATTTCATTGCCATGTCGAATCCCGCTTGTAGTGGTTTCTTTTGTGGTACTAGTACATAATGGTTTCAATATATTATATATATAGAGATAGTGTGGGTATAGTAGTAGTCCTACCTATGTTATTATTTTATTTTATTAATTATTGTTAACAGTGAGTCCTTCGCTTAAATTTCCACAAGTCGTTGGCCCCTATTTTGTCCCAATGCATTTGAAAGTTCTGCATCCTTTACAACCACAAATAAATATTTTGTCCCTTTATTTATTTGTTCTTATTATAATTTTGCGTATTTCAGTATAATTAGCAAAATTAGTATAATTTAGCCTAATTTAACATAATTTTAAGTAATTTAGCGTATTTTAGTATAAATATGCTAATTATATATAAAAATAAGTAATCTAACAAATAATTTAAATAAAGTTTGAATTTTTAGTGTTAAATTTCAGCATCTTGCTCTTCATAGTGTCTCTAAAAAAACAAATTAAGGGTACCGGCCATTAATTTATATTTTATATTGGATATTAATAAAAATGTTGGTTTATATTAGCATATCATGAGGCAGCCAATTCTTATATATCCTTGGGTGTAAATGAAGATGTGAAAATTTTTGAGCCACATAATTTTTTTTTGTAATTATATTATACAACAATAAATGATTGTAAGTTTCAACTATGATTAATGTCTTTTTTCTATATTTTTCAACATTAGTCAAGTATAATCGAAGTTCTGATAAATAAGAAAAGAGGTGCCACAATCTCTACTTTCACTTTCACTTTTTTTTTTTTTTGTTTTAACAATTTAAGTGGAAAGAGCGAGTCTATTGAAAAGTAAAGGCTGAAACTAGGGGGTGGTTGACTCCAAGTCTACCAAGTAAAATGACATACTGAAAAAGAAAAATTAAAATAAAATCAGTTCTTGAAAGTTTCATTTTTCATGTTTGTTTAAATTAACTAGGCTCTGGACACAAGAACCAGCCTCTGATCTAGTGGCAAAGGCAATACTCTCAATGTGGAAGATCGCAAGTTCGAAACAGACAATCTTTAGTGGATACTAATTAGTTAGATGGCTTGACATGTAACCTTCACTTAAAAAAAAAAAAAAAAACACTAGGCTCTGGACATCAGAATCATGATTCATGATCTTACCTATCAAGGCCTCAATATTTGAACCACACAAAGCAGTTATGTAGAAGGTCACAGATTTGGAATTTGGAAAAAAAAATTCTTGTCAATATTAATTAATTTGGTTTTTGACCTCATCAAACCTTTACTCGATTAATAAAAATGTCCCAGTGAACGGACTCCAGTTATTAGCGTGCTAAATAGTTTGGTTTTCATGTGACCATATTTCTACTCAGGGATGCTAAGTCACTTCATGATTTTGAAATTTTTAATCACGTATGTTAAATTTAATTGATTTTATATTTTATTAAAGTTTTTATATAGTTCAGTTCCCCACATTAAATACTAGATGTGTGCTTGTAGTGTAGTGGTTAAAACTCAATTTTGTGCTTAGGAGGTCTTGAGTTCAAATCTCACAAACAACAAATTAATAATTATACATTTAAGTTCAGCCCCACCTAACTAAATTTTTTACTTCCACCCCTAGCAGGCCTCAAACCATTACAATCCGACCTATGTAAAGTAGAATGGATAAAGATAAGGGTTTAGAAATTTCTAATCCCACAGCATGGCAATTTAGTTTGAGTTGACCCATTATAACTCGTCCTGACTAATTGTGGGGCTAATTAACAGGTTTATTAAAACGTTGTGTTTAATACAGTTGCACCGTCATTATATAGTTTCGTTAGTCTTTGTTGTTGTTTTTGTTTCAAAATATTCAAAAGTTCTTAGAAAGAAAGGACAATGGAAAAAAAAAAATTTATAGTTACATGGCAATTTTCCAGTTCAGTGTCTAGCGCAATCCATCCCCTGTTTTTTTTTCTTCTTTCTAGAAAACAATGTTCTGTTTTTCTCTGCATATATCCCAGTATCTGGCCCTCCATTTAGTGTCCCAACTCTCGTGAGTCATTCATCCTGCAGTGTATTGGCGCATAAAGGGACATATCCCGAACATCAGTATACAGGGGTGGAGTCAGGTCAATCATATAAAAAATTTCGAACTATGTGAGTCAATTATATAAAAACTTTATCGAATAATGGAGGTCAATGTTACTGTATCATGACATTTTGTGCTAAATTATATAGAAAAATAAATATAAATATACAAAAATTAAAATTAATGGGGTCAATTGACTCCCATTGGATATAAGTAGATCCACCTCTGTCAGTATACATTGCCAGCCTCTATTATTCAGTATTTTTGTACCAAAAAGGGTCTTGAGTACTTCCAGTGTCAGTATTCTGAAATATACTTCCTTTTTAATTATGGTAAGTAATTTTGAAAACAGAAGTCCTTTCTATAACAATGATAAACTCGAAAGTGCATACGTTGATTAATACATTTTGAAATTGGCTGCGGATACTGTAATTTCCATGCATGCAGTTAGCCCAATCTGAAGTTTGTCAGCACAAAGTTATATGGAAAAACAATAAAAGATATTTCATAGGTGCAATACCATCATAATGAAAACTAATGGTGTCGAAGTTGCAAACAAAGTTTTTCCACAAAGAGCGCCTCAGAAAACCACGCTGAACAGTCTACACCAATCTGCTGTATACGAAGGCCCGGATACCCTAGCTTTTCTACAGCAAAGCAATAAAAGAGAACAAGGAAATTCAAATCTTTAACATGACCGCCATGAAATACTTGAGCATTTTGTGTATGCTCTTCTTACTGGTAACTGGATCTCTGATACTCCCTTCGGCTGAGGCCACTCGAATCTTAAGCGAGGCAACACCCGGTAATTCTCTCTTGATCCGGTTGCTTCATGCTTCAAAATTGCAAATAACTTGTATGCTTTAATATTCCCTCAGTTATTTTTACTTTGCTAATTCTATTGTATGCAATGTAATTTCAGAGAAGGAAGAAAGCAAGGCTACAACCATCTCGCCTGGCACACTGAACCCAAAAACACCAGCCCCGCGCACAACCCCGGGGTCACCTTACACTCGGCCGTGTAGGTCTAAATATCGCTGCTCACCGCCAAAATAATAACCATAAAAGCTGCATGTATCAAGAATAAATGGGAATACCGAGTCATAATTCAGAATAGATGATTAATAGAAGCCTAGGAGGTTAAATGGTTCTCCGATTTGGTTTGATCAATCATCAGTTTCTACTTTCTAATGAAATTGTATTTCATACTATACATATATAATAAATCAATTGTAAACGAATCATATTGACAACAAGACGTTTGGTTATATGTTTGGGGCGGATCCAGAAATTCTATCAGGATGGGGCACTAATCAGGTTCAAATCCATTAGTTTATCGGGTAAACAATTGCAACTCAGTCCCTGTAACTATGTTTATTAGAAAATCTATTATAATTATAAAATCGATTGGTACAATATTGAAATATTTTTCCTAAGCTAATTAAAAATTCATTTGACACAGTTCAAAGTGAGATTGTTCTTTACAAATTAGCAAATTAAAGTTAAAAAAAAACTAAGATAAAAATACGTGTGGTATTTGTAATCTTCGAATTTCATTTGATATCTTCATACAAATGATTTACTATTTGGATTTAATAAATATATGAAATTGAAGTAAAACATCTCTTTTACTTCATAAAACATATTAGTTCATCTCATAATAAAATTCAGAATAATTACTTCTTAACCTATCCACTAAGTCGTCAGGTCGGATCTGATCAGTTTATAGTTTATAAAGATAAATTAATAGTGTAGACGACAATATAGTTAGTATTTCTTCATTTCGACAGGACGAAATGCAAAATTTGAGTGAACAAAAATCGGATGAAATTATCCTGACAATAATTCGCATCTCTTAGTTTCGGCACGAGGAAATCTACATAGTCTATTTGTCAAATAACTTCACTTTTTTAAATTAATGAATTTAATGTTTCTGAACATATAAAACTTATTTTCCGAGGTCTCTTTCAATTGATTTGAAAAGTATTGTAATATTACATAACATATAATTCGTCGTTGAGGATCCATCTCAGTTCTTACCCAAATGTTTTTTTAGTGGACATTATATTTTTTCAATTCACCAGTGAATTTGTCAAGATTTAGAAAAGTAAGAAGACCGAACATAGTGAAAACTACATCTCTAAGAAGCTGAACAAAATAAATGCGGCCCTATGCAATTCACCCAAATCTGAGAGGTTCAGGTTCTTTTTGTTCGGCAAATATCTCTATTTAAATGCTGAACTTACCTTAATGAGGGCATTAATTCTGTTCTCGTGAAATTGAAAATCCTAATTGCTACGTCCATGATTTCTTAAATAGTTTCCAATAAAAAATTCTCAGCAATTTTTTTTCAAAGATATATCTATTAATAACCACATTTATATCTCAAAGAATAACACATCATATTTAATAGACAACCGTTCAAAATAAAACGGTTATCAAAATGAAAAGGATAATATTATAAAGAATCTTTTAGAGTTTTAGATATGTGGTATATTAAATTTATTGCAATTTAAAAATTCTTTAGTAAAAAAAAAGTGTCACTAATAATGATCTGTTAATTTTAACTAATCAATCGGTAAATGACTAATCGATTTATAAACAATATCATATTTGATATTCAAACTACCCAAATGGTTTCTATATATAGAGAGAGATTTGTGTGCGATTTAGTGACTGCATGTACCTATTTTTTTTTTAATTTATTTATTCATACTAATTAACACTGAGTCCTTTCTTTTCCAAAATTTCCACAAATCAGTTGGTCCTATTTTATCCCGTTGCATTTGAAATTTCTGCATCCTATATTCCTATTTATTTTTCCCTTGAATAGTATTTATTCCTCTGTTGATCTCGGTCAAAGTGACTCTCTGTATTTGTCGTTTTGAACATGATATTTTCTTCATTCTTGGTAACACAGAGAGAATAAGTGATAAGCCTTGACTCTTTACAGGTTGATAGTGCGATTTTTGTTGGGTTAATTGACTATAAGAAATTGAGCTCTCCTTATGACAGGGGCTGCAATAAATGGGATAGAAACAACTTCTCTTACCTTTTTTAATGTAATATTGTATAAGGAAAATAGAAAGAGCAAGATCATCACCAGCCTTGTTTTCTTACAGAGTAAAAATAGAAAGAGCAAGATCTTGCTCTTGTTCGAGCCCCACTCGCAATTTCTCCGAAACTTTCAAAAAAGATCTTGCTCTTACCTTTTAGTATCAGTAAAAATAATAGCCCCACAGTGTTTTGACACTTTGACTGTTATTTCTACAAAATAAAAATGTGCAGAGAGTAGAGGTAAATCTGATAAAGAAATATTGACATGTCACAAGTCGGTTAAATTGAGTTGATCGGACGGACAAATTATAAACTACCTAATTTTCATTCAATTTGGTTTGATATTCAAGACATTAGCTTACTACATATTTCTTGATTTTCTTTGAAAAAATTAATACTCTACATTAATGAAAATATAAATCAACATAAATCAGTTAGATCAGAGCATATTCTGCATATCTATATATCAGTTGACTATATAGCCCACAACCACAATCAAACTACTTAATTACCCAATACACATTTCAGCAAGCAATAACTAATACTAGTATCGTGCTCGTGCATTGCAACGGAAACATATTATAAAAGAATAAAAAATTCTCATAGAAAATAACATATTTCCATAAAAAATAGACCAATGAAAAAAATAATTATTCAATTATATTTATGAATGATATTAAAATATATTGGAACAGGACATATTATAAGAGAAAACATATGTACAAAATTCATTATTTTATAGAAAATAAGTTGAAGGACTTTTAATTCATAAGAATGTTTGATTTTGTGTGGTATTCTAAAATGAATTTCCATTTTTTTTCATCATACCCTTGATGTTATATATCTCATTATCGGAATGTTGGTTATTTCTGTGCATATAACATAATATTTATTACCAGGTATAAAATTTTTGTTCATTTAAATTTTAAGGTATTTTATTGCGAAGTTTTGATTGTCCTTCACGTAATGATTAATTATGGAGTCTCAAGTTTTAATTTTAAAAAACTTATTGTGCACATAATAATAATAATATAAAAACCAAATAAATTAAGGAATTATTTTCTTACTGATAATGTGGTATCTTTTTCTTACATCACAAGAAAGAATTAAATTTGTACACAATTTTATTTGATTTTTTGTTCAGGATTCAACAAAATTCTTAATGAAATTGGCATTCCAACTCGGCAATTAGGATCACCTAATAATTATAAATTGAATTTTGATTGAATTGTTTCTATAGATACTCAAATTAATTTTTAACCTCCTAGATTTACGACTTAATATTAGCAGTTATGTTTTGAATCAACTACTAAAAATTGATTGTATCTACCAATCAGATCTCATTAATTACGATTCACATCAGGTTTGGATTTAATAAAGATACCAAATGTAGATAATGTGTTAGAATATCATGTACTGTGATTCAAATTATATACGATGAATGATTGTAATTTATATATTGTTGTTGGCAGTTAGTTATAATCGTCTAATTTGCATATTTTGGAAAGTTTTTGGTAAAAAAAAATTTAGTAACTAGTGCATCTACATGTGGCGACTACGTGTGGTGAGTACATATTTTAATAAATGTAGACTTCTTTACACATAGAAAAACATCAAAAAGATGCATAGAATAAAAAACATGCCATTTGTTTGATTGAAGAGCAGAAATTCAATCCGAAATTCCATCGTTTAATCACAGGCATTGGCGGATCAGAATATATACGTGCTTAATATAAAAATAGAGATAGAGATTAGATGTTTACAAAGAGGCTATGGAGAATCCAAAATCAAACAATTTCTTCAATTGCAGTATGTTCTGTGTGCATGTCCCCCTCTGTACCACACCTTAACCAGAATACACTTTTCTTTCCTGTTCGATAGCAACTAAGCTTTTAACATGATTTGGAATTACTGATGAATGGGCTACATCCATTCAACCCCTTAATTCATCTATCCAAAAGTGAATAGGTGATTTAATCATGGTTACAAGATATCTATAACGTACTCTTTGGTATACGTAGTGTCATTAAACAAACATTAGTTTTTTCTAATCATGCTATTCAAATAATACCTCCAAATGTAGCAGAAAAACATTTCTGTGTCAGCCCTTTCATTTGTGTGATTATTTTGCCAAATCTCAGTTATATCGGTAAACTAGTAGGATTCATGCTTTCCAATGGGCTGATAAAACTTTAGTTCAGATATATACCTACTTTATTACGTGTTTTTCTATATTAACATAAACAATATTCAAATAGTAATTTATAATAAACTTCATAATTTTATTAGTAATTTAAGTAGTACATAAGAGAAGATAATTACTAATAATAGTAGAATGCCGAAGAAACAGAACGATCACTTCAAAACAATGAAGCCTTGTGCATAGGTGTCGATGTTGAAATGACAATTTAAGTTTTGAGAATCAAAGTTTCCAACAATCAAGTAATTAAAAGAATAAAACGTAAAAATTGTTGTCATCAGGATCAATGAGCTGATTAATTTCCAAAAGATTTTCCCAATGGCTAAAAACGTAGAAGTCATTTGATGCAGCACTAATCATATATAGTTCCATTTTTCTGCTAGGGAATAAATCTGTGTTTGCCTGTTGTTTGGAAATTACTCTTGTTGGCTGCTCTGGTTTGAACATACATCTTTTACATGCAAAGTAGCTAGCTCTGCTTCGGAACTGACTACTAATTAAATATGATGAAAGTTTGATGATTTGAAAATATGGATCATCTGAGAAACACCAATAATTGGATGTTTAAAGTTCACAAATACATGGGAATTTAAAAAAAAATAGAAATCACGTTTCCGAATTACAGAGCATCAATTGATTCCACTCTTCAAATTTATTTGGTATCTCTGAGTATCTATGTATATTTGTATATAAATTGTGCATATTGTAGATCTCGTCCTTAATTGCCTGCCTTTCTCTACTAATTAACATTCGGATCACATGATGTCACTAAGGCATGTAACTTGATGTAACCTTTACGTGACAAATTTATTTTTTCATGTGGCATGACATATCATAAATGATGAAGGCAAGACTCGTAACGCCTATGACAAGTTATGTTTGACGTGCCGGTCCATGACATGACAGTTGTTTCTAATTTTCGGACAATTTTGCTCCATTATAATTATAGCAACTATTATTTTGACTTATATCCCTATATTTTTCCAACTGAAAGTATATATTACAATCTTTCCAGAAATCAAATCTCCGGTACATTAAATATATGCTGAAGCTGTTTAAAATAATTATTTGGAATATTAAGAAGAGGTTGCAGACTCGCATGTAGGCATTCTTGTTTATAATTCAGCCTGTCTTCTACGGCATCCAACAAATTACGGAGGAGGAGGAGGAGGAGGAGGGCACCCATATGGACGATGATAATATCCACACCTTCCAGGATAAGGATTTCCACGTTGTGGGCCTGGTGCTGGCTGTGGCCGGATACGTGGATAAGGTATGATTGATACGTCTTCTCCGTCAATCCCTATCCATCATTTAAGAAAGGCAATCAGATATTGATCTTGAAGTTCTTTAAAAAAGATAAATTAGATTCTAAGTTTCTCTATACACTAATTAAGTTAGTTTTAAACTTCTTCCGAAAATTTTTGTTAGTGCCTAGTATTTTATTTGCATCAAATTAGTCCTTCAACTATTGAAAAGAAATTAAGTTTGACCATTGGATGTCTATAATTTTTTTTTTTTTGAGAGAATCAACGGAGGTCTAGCCTCTCATTTTTCATTAATCATAATCGGGTACAGTTTTTTGGATTTCTCAGTGGAAACCCGGATTAAAACATACAAAAAGGTAAAGGATGTCTATAAATTAATGCAATTAATCCTTCTAACTTGGCACTGGCAGCCCCTGCGAAGGTTTAAATAAAAAAAAACAGAGAGAGAAATTACCAGCTGCCTTGTTCTCATCCAGGATTCGAGCTGCCTCAGTAGTAGGTAACACGTGAGAGGCGCTTAAAAGTAAGAAGAGAATGCAGAAACCAGAAAGAGCCCTCATTGCCATATCGGGAATAGCCTATCTTGTTTTTCTTTGTGGTACTGATACATATGAAATGCGCAGGTTGTTCCTTTATATAGACTGGTGTGGGAGTTAGGACATACAACAAGGATTACCTACAAGTGTCAATTAATCGGGTGAATTGTTAACGGATCGTATTGATAGCAAGACGGTCATATATTAGTACGTGTGGTATATAATGTTTACAACATTATCATATGCAACAGTTATAAAACTTATTTTTCGAGGTTTCTTTCAATTGATTTGAAAAGTATTGTAATATTATATATAACATAAGTGAAAAGTAAGAAGGCCGAACAAAGTGAAAACTACATCACTAAAAGAAGCTAAACAAAACAAATCGGTCATATACAATTCACCCAAATCTGAGAGGTTCAGATTCTTTTCGTTCGGCAAATATCTCTATTAGAAATGCTGAACTTAATGGGGCAATTAATTATGTTCTCGTGAAAATTGAAAGTCCTAATGCTAGGTCAATGATTTCTAAAATAGTTTGTAAAATAAAAATTTCTCAGCAGTTTTTTCAAAGGTCTATTAACAACCACATTTATATCTCAAAGGATAACAAATTATATTTAATAAACAACCGTTAAAAATAAATTCATTTCTAAAGAAATGAACATTTTATAGTTATTTTATAAGTTGTTTTATATATTCATTTTTCATCATTTCTTTGACCGCTTGATCTTGTAACAAATAAATTCGAAACTTTCAAATTTTGCATGTACATGTATCACTCATAAAGTACATGAATTTCAACAGTCTAGATTCGTCGTTTGAAGCCGATCCGATATACTTTTGGAGTTGTGCTCACCAATCCCTCTTAGTGAGCACATCACACCCTAGCTTTGCTCATTTAACTTTATGTAGCTACATATACGTATGCGGTTGGATTCCGCATAGAAAAACCTTATACAGTCCGATTCATATATACAGATCCGTATATAGCTGCATATACATTTCCGTATGCAGCTGCATATGCACATATAATATGCCCGCATATTTACTTGTGTGTCTGCATTATACCGAGTACCACATAAATGCGGAATCCCATACTTAAAAAAAAAATATTTAAAAAATACGGGTCCAATAACTAAAATTTAATGCATACAGCCGTACAAATTATTAATATACACTTTCATGTTTTGACTGATTTAAGAAATAACCTCCAACCATTCATGTTTTTATCTTTTTAAATATTAATATATCTGCATTCGTACATGATTGTAGATCTTGGCAGTTACGAGTCTCCAGATTTATCTACAGAAGTGCTGAAAGTATATTAAATATTTAATTGAATTGAGAGTGTCATATTTATATTTAATAAAAACATCCACATATATAAGTCCGTATAATAATCCGCATATACAGTAATATGCAATAATTTTTCGCATACTACATAAAACCCGCATTTAAGAACATTACTTTCAAGTTTCTACTTTAAAATAGTTATTGGAACAAAATATTAAATTAATGAATCCTCCTGTGTTTCTCACATATTTCCCATGTTAGTCAAAAAGTTAAAAATATCTAAGTAATACATTCTGAATTGATTCTACGTTTGATAGCACAAATTTTGTCTCTATCTCGCATCTTTCCGAAGTAAATCACAAAAATTTTGTCTCTATCTCGCATCTTTTCCAAATTATTTTGATTTACTTCTTATTTTTCTTCTTTTTTGCTTTTTCGGAAGTGGACATTAATTTATTAATGGCAACTTAAGTCTGTTGAAAAATTGTGGAAATCGTAATTGTGGGACCGTTGACTAGAGGTCAATCGGAAAAAAAAACTAACAAATAATCATATTCATTAGAAAAGCTATAGTAAGTAGTGCAACTGTATGTCTGTATTCAATTTACAGTATCTACAACATTTTACTGTAAATTATATAAAAAATATGTTTAGACGTGCTGGAATGTTTGATCAAAATTATATTACTCTCTTGCTGTAATGTCTCTTTAAAGTAAATATGAAAAAGGAGAATAGATTGGAATAGATGTTCTATTCTAATATTCTAACTGAACAAGAAAGAATTAAGTGGAATTGGAGAAACAAAATAAGAAAGTAAATTGAGTTTGTATTTTTATGGTCAAATTCATGTTTTCTACAAGTAGTTTCCTCTACATGCATTCTCATGAGTTAATTCTCTATTTCACGGAGTGATGAAATTAATAGAGGAATTGTTTTTTTTATGAGATAAAATTGACTCAGTTATCAATACTCTTCCATTCGTCCATTTTTATCTTAAGACGACTGAAATAGTTTAAGTATAAATTATAATTAAACAGTGAAGTATATTATAATTAAAATATTTTCAACGTAAATAATAATGACTAAATTTTTTGGGTTGTTACAGTTTACATACAAATTTTATAATTTTTCGAATTTATTTAGTATCAAGTCAAGCGGTCATATGTGGAAGTTTTTAAGTTAATTTTAATGTATCCATTTTTAATTTTTTGACCGCTTGACTTGATACTAAAATAACTTGAAAAAATAAAAAAGAAATTGTATGTAAACGCATAATCATAAAGTAAATCGGTTTAAACAGTTTGGATTAATAGTTTGAAGTCTACCAATAAATTTTGGAGTTGATATTATATAACACCGATGTTATACTAGCTGGACTCAATAATAATATATAAGAAATCACTTTTTAGTATCAGTAAAAATAATTGTAGTTAGGCAACAATAAATGACGACTGTAGGATTCTACTATGTTTCAAATGCCAGTCAACTTCTGCTTTAGTTTCCAACATTAGTCAAGGATAATATGCAAATGACTCAAAAGAGAAATATAAAAAGAGGTGATGACAATCTACTAGGGTGTAAACGGAGCGGATTCGGAGCGGATAATGCTGATATCAAATCCGTATCCGTCTTTCAATGAGCGGATAGGGATACGAATAGTAAACGGATATTAAAATTTAAAACTATATCCGGCTTAAACGGATACGGATTCGAATACGAATATAGAACGGATAATTGTCGGATATTGAGTTATATGAACTTTAAGATCTAATTAATAATTAATAAAATTTAAATATGAAAATAAATGAATAATTGTAATTAAGTTGATGGAGATATTGATATCGGAAAGATGAGAGGTATAAGATATTCATTCCATTGATATAATATATAAACAAAATAAAGTAGTAACAAAAGATAGTGTGGTGTAGTGGTTTGTAGTTTGGTTGCTTAGATTCTCACCTAACATGAGGTTTAAATTTCTTTGAAAGTAAAATAATTTTTTTAATTAGCGGGTCCGAAAAAATTTATTGGGTTTCGGATGATCCAAATATCAGCTCCGTTTAGGTATTACTATCCGTATCCGAATCCAGATCTTATGTGGATAATTAATAATTATCTGGATCCGTATTAGAGCGGATATCCGCCCGAATATCCATATCCGTTTACAACCCTACAATCTACTTTAACTATAGGTCTTTTATCAGAATTTTAGTGGAGAGTGCGAGTCTATTGAAAAGTATAAAGATTGGAAGTTTGGAATTATGTGGCGGTTGACTCCAGGTCTACTTGGTAAAATGACGGACTGAAAAGGAAAAGTTGAAACAGAATCAATTCTTCAAATTTTTATTTCCAACTTGTTACAAAAACTCTTTGCAACTTCAATACAACAAATTAGGGCATGACTCTAATTTTTTCTCAAAAAAAGAAAAAATCATTCCTTGAAATTTCCATTTTTCATGGTGATTCAAAATAAGTCTACTTATTGGACTTCGGAGTTAGTTGTCTTACTATCTTATCTAAGTGTAGCTAATATTTGTATTGATAAGCAAAATTTATTTACATAGTCCGAAAATTAACAGTTTCCTCTAACTAATTTTTGAGGTTTAGTGACATAATTAAATGCCTACGTACTGAGAATTGTATAACAATAAAAAAAATGTATTGTAATGCAATCGGAGAAGTTTTTACAACAACGGACTCAAGTTATTACTGTGCTAAATTCATAGAGGATTCATAGCTTTTTTACGATCACACCTATCAAAGGCCAGTGCAATATTTTTGGGTTATATTTTAATTACTTTCTCGTATTGGAATGTCCCGTTAAAGTAAATATGAAAAAGGAGAATAGATTGGAATAAAGATTTCATTCTAACTGAACAACAAAGAAATTAAGTGGAATTGTAGACGACAAAAAAAGTGAATTGATTTTGAACTTTTACAGTCAAATTCATGTTTTTTGTAAGTAGTTTTCTCTACATTCTCATGAGTCAATTCTCTATTTCATAGAGTGATAAATTTTTTAGAGAAATTGTTTTCTTATATGAGATGAAATTGACTCATTTATCAATACTCTTCCATTCATCCACTTTTATCTTAAGACGACCGAAATAGTACGAAATAGAAAACTATTTTAAATTTTATTTGTTCACTATTCCACTTATAGCTAAACAGGCCTTAACTATGTGGCATAAAGAAAGTATATCATATAAGGTTTTGGCCCTTAATTTATAAATAGTTTTAAGTATAAATTTATTAAATGTGTTGCAGACACAATAAAGAAGTCCTCAAGTCCCTCAACCAATAAATAATATGATATTTAACAAATAAGGATAAGAATAATTTTAATTAGATATTGATATTTAACAAATAAGCATAAGATTTGCATATGAATAAGTTTATTTTGATAGGTGTAGATATCAAAACACACCCCCCCCAACATATACGGTATTTAACGACACCTTTTAATAGGATAGGAACTAGTTTTCTAACCTTCTTGAAAATTTAAGAGATGCATGAGGAAGCACATGTTATTCTCTCTATTATTTTTGTAAGAAAGTAGGCCACGGTCTATTTATATTTTATTCACCAAGGAAAGGAATTATTTACTAGACATTGAAAAGAAGTTATGAGCCGTTTGGCAGCAAGAGATTAAGAGTTTAAGGAGCGCTAAGGAACTAATATTCAGTTATCTTAATCCGTGAAAGAAAGCTAAAAAAGTTAAAAAAAAATAGTAGAGGTGCCTTAAGGTCCGGGCAAAAGGAGGCTAAAGGAGGCTAAAGAAGGTGATATTAATCCGCGGTAAGGAGCCGGTGTTCGATAGAATTAAGCAGCTAAAGATGCTAAAGAAAATGGATTAAGCCTTAAGGAGGCTTGATTGGGGGGTGTTCGGCGCTACACGGTAGGAGCCCAAAAGGTGAAAGGGGTATAATCTTCATTTAATTGCGGTACACGGTACCAAAAGTGTTGAACTGCTTGGCAAAAGAGATTTCATTGGAGTGGGTGAGATGTTAGATGGTTTGTGCCATCTTTTTTTATTTTCATTTTTCTGTTTCGGTCCATATGAGGACATATTATAGGGAGATTAATAGGTATATTCGTTGTGGAATCGTGATCCCTTGGAGCCAAGTTAATAAACCCCATTCAATGATAAATGGTCATGTTACCATATATAAGAAGATACATCAATAGTTTATTACAGAGGAGTATTCCAATATAGTATCAGGATCATGAATCATTATTAATTCACAACTCAATTTATTATCAAAACGCAGTAATTTATTCAGGCAGCACAAGACAACATATAATGTGTGTAGTTGTACCACATCACGATCGATGATCTCCACTTTATTTTTCCATGTGACATATATGAATTTCACTTAAAAGCTTATACGCATACATAGGTTCTTCCATTTTCGTTCTTCAACTCTTTCGTCTAATTGTTGATTAAGTCTTCTATGGGTTTTGCTTCAAGGGTAGTAGTGCAATGGTTTGTATGTACTGCAGCTCGGACCCGGACGAGTGTATGACCGCCAGGCCGTGTGGTTACTGCAGGCTTGTTAGGGTTGTTAACGTTACCATACGAGATACCTGTATCATACAAAATATAAATGAAAAAAGAAATGTCATTAGTTGAGTGGTGTCAATTATAATCGAACCTCCAAGATACTCGTGTACAAATGCAAGCCATAAACATTAGCTATAGTTTGCCAACGGTACACATCATTTTGCATGTATCGAAAAATTTAAACTTAATTAAAACTTGTAGGAGATTCAAAATTTTGGCTCGCAGAGTTCAAAACTCGACCACGCAGCAGTTCTAATTTGGCAGCCGCTGCCAATATTTCAATCAAAAAAAAGAAAAAAAAAACTCGACCACAGCAGGGAAAGAGAAAGATTATCACCAGTCTTGTTTTCTTCTAGGATTCGAGTGCCCTCTGCAGTAGGGAAAACGAGAGAGGTGCTAAAAAGTAGGAAGATAATAATACAGAGCATTGGAGGAGCTTTTATTGCCATTTGGAATACCGCTTGCAGTGGTTTTCTTGTAAGAGTGGTACATAACCACCCAAATGATTCCAATATATATAGACCTAGGGGTGATTAATGAGCGAGCATGAGCGAGTTGGGGTATGCTCATGCTCGGCTCATTAGCTTAATGAGCGAGTTAGAGTGAGTTGTTAATGAGCGAGTTGTTAATGAGCTATGTTGTTAATGAGCGAGTTGTCGAGCGAGTTACCGAGTTGTTTAAAATACATCATTCAAAAACTAATTTTCTTTTATAGAATTTTAACAAATTGTCATAAACAAGTTTAACAAAAAAACTATCCATAAGCAAATTAATAATACATAATTTAACATAAAATTGTCCAATAAGAAAATTAACAATACATAATTCGACTCTCTGTGACTTTAATTTGCAATTTTGCAATTTTGCCATCTAAGTTTTTAGTCGGTGAAAATTTTGCTGCACGCCTAAATAGTTTTAAAAATTTTAGTCTACAGAACAAATACTATTCTAGGAATTAGATGTGGCAGGATTTTGTGTAATTAATTTCTAATGAGCATAATGAGCGAGTTATGAGCGAGTGGGGTTGCTCATGCTCCTCATAAGTTAATGAGAGCGAGGTTGTAATGAGCGAGTTTATAGCGAAGTTGCTAATGAGCGAGTTGTTAATGAGCATTTAGCGAGCGAGTTATGAGCGAGTTACGAGTTGTGAGCGATTTACTCACCCCTATATAGACCGTGGGAAATTTCGCATATGTACCTATGTTTTTTTCATTACTCATCTTTATTAAAACTGGGTCCTTTCTTCGCTGAAATTTCCACAAGTCATTGGTCTCTACTTGGTCCCATGCATTTGAAATTTCTGCATCCATATATCTAGCCTCTATTATGCATTATTTATTTTTCACTTCAATTGTATTATTCCTCGATTGATCTCAGTCAAGTGATCTCTCTAGAGAATAAACGAAAGTCTGAACTCTTTAAGTTTGACAGTGTTATTGTGTATTAAGTATTAATTAATCTACAAAAAGAAATTTGCTCCCCTTACGATAGCGGCTGCAA
>JAJGRW010004559.1:0-38089 GCA_025461045.1 Carex parvula | reverse complement strand
GCCAAAAACGATCACAGACATTGATAACGGACGTGCATCAGGCAGTTTAGCTTCCATCAGAAAGTTCTTAGTTTCTCCGGATCATAGAAATTTGATTCCCTCGTTACACGTTCCACTTCTTTGATTTGCCCAGTTTTGGCTGCAGCCTCAATATACTTGAAGTGTATTTCAGGATCCTCACTGCAACATCAATATGAGGAGAAGGTAAATAAATAAACTGCAACTGCGAATTAAGTGATTCTTCTACAATAAAAATGTTACCTTGAACTCAAGTACGAGCCCAAGAAAAAGTAGAGACCCTCATAAGTCTTGAACTGCTCAAAAAGCTTGATACAGGAATCCACACCAAGTTGTTCAGCATATTCTTTAGCCGTCTGGAAAAGAAAAGAAGTACAAAGACTTTCAAGCCTCTGACTTACAAAGTAGAACAACTAAAGTACAAATAAAAGGGTGTAGCTTACCTGAACAACAATTTGAAGGTTGCCTCTGGGGTTGACAAGCAAAAGATCCTTCATGCAATCTAGTGCCCACTCTTTCGAAAGGGTACCAAAGAACTCGACCAAAGACTGGAATATAGGCAGGTAAGTATGAATGTTGATATTATTTGCAACTAAGATATTAAGAGTTCAAATAAAGCACACCTGTGGCTCAATTGCATGTGTATTAACAATAACACGCTTTATATCAGGTAACTCTGCGTAATGCTGCAAGGCCAAGGAAAATCAAAGATTATCAAGCTAATTCCAAGGAAAATAAAAAATAAATACCGCTTTGCCTTTCATAACAAGAGAAGGAGAAAACGAGGACCTGAAGAGCCCGCAAAAAACAATCCTGCTTTTTCGCATAGCTGAGCTATCCTTGGGCGGTCATAGTGGCTAAACATCCCATTGGCCAAAATAGCATCTGCAACATTAGGATAAGTGACCAGATTGATCTCCAAAACCTACAAAGAATGTGACAAAATGAGTTGCCTGACAAACTAATTTCATGCCTCTGACAACAATAAGTGCAAGCAACTAAAAGACAACCTTAGTCTGAAGAAAAGCATGCTCAGGTAAATTTGGCTTCAAAACGTCCAACAAGAAGGCTGTTGCTTCTCGTATCAAGTTCCTCTATATCAATGAACACAACACAAGTGAGTATCCAAGTCAGTGCCATACACTATATAATATGAATCAAAACATAAAAGGTGCCGCCAATGAACCTGGAGGAACAAATCGGTTATTGTATTGTAATCTACTGGACAACCTCCCTCCATTTGTGACATCATGAGGGCAAAATTGACCGCTCCCTGCAATAAAAAAATTCTGGTCAGTCACAGATATAAACATGAAGCTGTACGTAAGGCTTTGGAAAAATTCAGATAGCAAACCAATAGATGCTAGAACTGCAAAGAAAAAGGACGAAGGATATAAAATTTAAACACCCAAAAAACTAATTGGTACCTGAGGATCAGCTCTTAGGATAGTCTGTAAGAGGAACAAGTAATCTGGGGTGTACCCCACCTGTGATTAGTAAAACAAAAGCTTCATGAGATTCTACAGAATAATTTTTTTTTCAAATCCATTTGCATTCCCTAAAGTACCAGGTAATACCTGCTTGGAGTAAATGAGAATCTTGTCAAATTCTCTCCTCTCAGCAAAAGCAGCAACAACTTTCGGAGTAGCCCTCGCTTTTATGTAAATTTTTAGTGCCATATCATTATCCACAGTCTACAAAAAAAGAAAGATGGGTTTCTTAGCAACAAGCCATATTCTTATGAACCATATTGCTGGGACGGACAGCAAAGTTAAAATAAAATAAACGACAAAATATTAAATATACAGTCATTACTTTGACGAGATCTCCAAGCTCCTCACTGCACTCAAGCTTGTCCTCAGCCAGCCAGTTCTCCAAGAGGTTTTTCTTGTTTTGATTGACAACGAGACGAGATAGTTCCAAAGATTCAAAGGCGTTAAGCTTCCCTTTTGTTAGAAGTGTGCCAAAGTATTGCAACAGAGGTGGCGTCTGTCCAGATTGCACAGGCACACTCTACATTGACAAGGATCGGTGACAAAAGCATAAATATATAGTAAGCCCCAGTCAGAACCATAAGTAAGAGATTATAATCAACATCACATGAACACAAACTAAATTTCCTTATTTCTTTTAACAGAAGTAAGCTAAAGGAACCAAGATGTACCTGAAATTTTGCGACAGTATCAGGAGTTCTCAGAATACCTTGAGGAGAATCAGCAGCAAGTTCAGCAGCTTCCTTGTACTTTGTCTGTGCAAACAATTCCTGGAATCTTTGCACAACCTGCTCACAAAAATGGGGGCATTAAAATCCTCCAGAAAGCCAGAGAAAGACAATACAGACAAAGGTGATAAGGCAGCATGCCACAAGCAGAAGAAAGAGAAAAAAAGTATTAAAACATCATAGAATGCCAATGCCATGCATTATTATCAGTATTTTCCATCTAAAAGCGAGATGCTCTTCCCCAAATACTGAAGTTGCTTAGTTCTTACTCAAGATTACAAAAGAATGCCAAAATTGTAGAAGTACTAGGGCCAAGTAGACTTTTTATACAAAGGATAAAAAGAATTAATTGGCTGTACCAGAATGTCAGTTACAAACAATCTCTTATATATGAGAGAAGGCATAAAAAAGTTTCAACGTTAGCTCACCAGGTTCTCTGCTCCGGGGAGATTTCCTCTCTTAGCAAGATTCACAGCTAGCTCCAGATTGTTCAGCTGAAAAATGTTACAACCTCATTAATTGTAAAGGAATTGCTCCACCAAAATCAACATTTGACAATAATAATAATAATAATAATAACAACAACAACAACAATAATGACAATAATAATAGTACTACTACTAGTAATAGTAATATTAAAAAAACTAAAAATAATAATAATAAAGAAAGAGGCAGGCAAGCACACCTGGCCACTAACAAAGGGAACAATAGTGGCTTCATTGACAGTGGCAAGCAAAACTTGGCCACGCCTGTTAACAGCATAAAAACCGCCAATATCAGATGCTTCAGCTGTCAAAAATATCGGGTCAGGGCTGATGCGATTCCTATAGACAGCAGTTGCTGTCTCCAAATCATACACAAATAACAAGCCAAGCTTTGTGATCACATATATCAAGCCATACTTCTGTGAAATCTGCAAAGGTAAGATGTGATGCAATATGATTAAACATGTAGCATGTAGCAATCAATCAAAAATCAAGCGTTAATTTAAACGTGAATATATCAAGATGCTTACTTGCATTGCAACTGGAAAGTCATCCGCAAAGTCAGGTGGAAAGAATAGATCAGCTTGCTTCTTTGAGAATCCAGGTTTCCCTGTTAAGGAACTAGCTTCATTAGTAATATATAAAATGCTAAAAACTAATGATGTGTAATGAGAAACAGATAGAATGACAAATGTTGCATGTAATTAGCAAGTTGACGGTCAGCCATACCTGGCTGCGCACCAAGTTCAATTACATGCATCTTGGAAGTTGCTTGTCCAGCATTGAAGGTCTTAGAAGCAAAACATATAAGAGTTGAAGGGTTCTCATTGCCAGGAACCTAAATCAAAAGAACAAAGATCAGCACCTGAGACTATAAAAATAGAAAATAAGAAGCTAACCATGGCTCTGAAAATCAGCCATTTTGAGTTGACTCGGCTGAGTCGGACCGGATTCAGCCGGAGGCGATTCAAGTTACGCAACGGCAGAGTTTTGCGATGAAAATCGGTTGAACTTTGACCAATTCAACCAAGTTTTTGTCTGAATCAAACCGATTCTCTCCTAGATCGTCGATTCTACTTTTTATTTCGGCCTAGCTTGAAAACTATAAGGAGCGAATTCAGGAAGAAAATTCTGACAGGTGGAACCGCAATCAGAAGAATCAAGTATATGGGCCAAATTTATTGGGCCTGTTCTTATTTAATATTTATTAAGTTTTCATTTTAAATCATTAGTTGAAGGACAGAAAAGCTTCATGGACCGTAGCATGTTAGACAGAAGAGTTTGAGGCATAGTTCATCCCTCTTAATTTATTCTCAGATTTTCTAATAGCAAGGAATAAAAAGGATAAATTACGTAAAATGGTACCAGCATAATTCTTTTTACAAAATAACTTTTTACAATTGTTTTTCTTATATTTTTAATATAAATTAAGCTTTTTTTTTTTAAATCCGAATTTCCGATTCCAATTCCATGGCCAAGTTACCAATTTGGCTTCTGATTCTGATTTTCAGAGCCATGAAGCTAACAGAGAATGAGAGCATAATACAGGGTTGCTCACCTTAAATGAAGCAAAGGATGCAGCATGTGCTTCAAGAGCCTGGCTACGTTGTTGCTCCACTGAAAATAGCTGCATGTTTCCCTTCACAAGTTGCGGCCTCTGCAACAAATCATGACCCATAATTTCTGTTATTTTTTTGTACTACAAAATCCAATATATGGTTCACAAATAACATTGTAATACTTTTGCTTGATTGAAATTTTAATAAACAAAAGTTAGTATTAACATTTCATACCTCAGCAGCACCAGGAGCAATTCCAATGAGGACCAACCATTTCTCTGACGGGTCACATCTGTAGTTTATAATCTGGTTGTTAGCCAGATTAGCAGTCCTATCAAACACCTTAACTGGTTCTGATGTGCCTGAGATAAGAAAAGAACAGCACAAACTCTTACTATGGACACCAATTTAGAAAACATAGTCTCATGTCAAACACAACACATGCATTGTTAGGTAAACCATTACTTGCCTTCAATAGACCAGTGATAAACTGAGGTCTGAGTAACAAGCCCCAGCATCTTAGGTGTTATCCATTTCCAAAACACCACCTGCTCAGGCATCTGGTGGGATTTAATCTTTGTTTTGGCCTCGATGTTAAAAATCTGAAGGTGGTCTTGCGTGCTTCCTGGTATTTGAGCTGCATATTTGACACAAATTACAGATGCAATCAGTTACAGGTTTGTCCCATCAATAGTGACCTAATACCTGTTAACTTCCTGGTGGAACAATGCATTCATGGACGTCAGGTAAATTGTGTATGGGAGAACGATTCTACTCAAAGCAACATACATTGGCTTGAATGAAACATCGAATTTGTAATTTAACCATGTTTCTATTAATGAAACGGGCCTAGTAGCCATTTTAATCAAAAAAAGTATAAGCATGCTGTAAGCCTTTGATGTTACAGTAGATCTCAATCAAGTTATGCGAGATCTTACTTCAGTGACCAAATATGGGATGCAAGTATTTGTGTAGAAGCATAATATAGAACTTTGATGTTACAGAAGACATAAATTGTAATATGGACCTTAGATCTATACAAAAGAGAACTAAACTATTCTAAACCATTATCTTTATTGATCATTTCGAATCATGTTGGCTCCAATTCCAAGTGGATAAACTATGCTAAATTTATGATAGCTAACCAAAAATATCCAGAATCTGGCTCAGTCTAGTTGAATTTGAATAAGGAGAAATTGCAATTCTGATTATTTATTTGTGGTCTTCACTCTTCACCAAAAAGTTCAGATCCATGATATGAAATATAAGTGACCAGATGGTAAAACCTTTGAGAGCAAGAATCCTGGTATTAGGGTTCATCAGAGCAGAATCAGCTGTAATAGGCCTTCGCAGTGGCTGATTTGGCATGCTCATATCAATTATAACCACACTGTTCTGAGGCGAGGTCTCCCTAACACAAATATACTTGTCCGATTCCATTGTTACATGCGTGAAGGTGATGAACTGCTGATTTATCCCGAGACTTGTCAGCTGTGAAAAAAGAAAAAGAAAATATCAGCTCATTTCTATAAGAGAATTACTTATCTACTACAATTAGAAAACTTAATGTTGATAAGCAAAGCTTCATAGATGCATCTAAACCAGGGGCAATGGATCAGAATAAGATTGAAGATCAATACTCACAAATAAGTTCCAACTTAATTTCATTTAAACCTAGAATTGCAGCCATTAAAGAAGCTAAATCGTGCTTAAAACGAGTTCTGCAAACATTATACCGAACGAATTCTAGAGAAAGTAATCAAATATGGAGATCCCTCCTTAAAACTATCCCCGTATCAGATAATAGATCGACATGAATTTGAATCAATCAAGGGAAGTACGATCTGATGCACAAAGACTAACCGTGAGGGCCTCCTTCATGGCGATCGGAGCATTGGCAGCCGCCATCTCGACCAGATAGGAGCTTGTTGGTGGCCTCCAAGGCTAGATATTGTACTCCCACTTGCGAGATCTGTTGATCTCTCCCTTCAGATCCGGAACCCTGGTTATTGTTGTTTTAGAGAGAGAAACAGAGCGAAGAGAAGAAAAAGAAAAGGGAAGAGAGAGAGAGACACGATGCGGATCTGAAGGACAGAAGGGGAGAAGAAGAAGTGAAATGAACTCGATATTATATGATGCAAGCGACAAGTTTCAGTGAGCTGGATTTGGCGAATGGTCAATCTCTGCCGTTAGATCTGTCAAACAGAAGTTTCCGCCTGATCGCGACGGTCCGATTGGTCCTTCTTCATGAATTGGTCGAGTAACAAGATTAATTAAGCAGTAAGAATTTTAATTCCCTGGGATCAAGAGGGAATTCATATCACCTAAGGTAACATAATATTTATGTTTAGATCCGGGCCGTTCGATCAGAATCCGCACAATATTAAAAGATCCTTTTGCATTCCAACTCGGGCCGGATTCTGATCGCACATCCGGATCTCAACAAAAACATTCTGTTACCTCAGAGGATTTGGATTCGACCAAGAGGTGCGTCATAACGTGTGAGGTCTAACCGACGAGTACCTTCCAAATCTATAACCCACTCAAATAAAATGTCTCAAGTACAAATGAAGGTTATGGACCCACATATCAGTAACTCGCAGTACTATAACATAGTCAGTATTGTGACAAAAGATCAAGAGTTGCATGATAATTATTCTAATTATTAAATTTTGTAATAATTGCTCGGTTGAATGGTGCAACACCACGTCTAAGATGGAAAATTCGAGATGCTATTCACTGGTAGTTATTTTTTTTTAAATCTTTGTATTGTTTAATAAAAGTATATATAATTTAGGATTTAATTGGGAGGTTGCTTTTAAACTAATTTTCCGTGATATTCACCGAGTAAAATTCGTTGTTAAGTCTTCTCATAAAACAAAACATGTTTGCATCTGCAGCGTCTTATTTTTTTTTTTTTTTGTGCAATGTTATAATTCTCTTTTTTCCTATTTGCAAAAAAATATAAATGTTGAATTTATTGTTAACCTCGTTGAATTTAATGTTAATATTGAGCATATATGTAATCTAATTATGGATTATTTACTGTCATATATGGTTGTCAATTAAAATGATCAAATAAAGTAATAGACAATCAATATATTCATTAGGATGTGGTATATAAATGTGTAGAACAATTTAGACAAATATCAAATCATTGATGGATGATTCTGAGATTTGCAATTCAGAAAACTGTCATTTAAGAGGATTGTGTGGGCCACACGGATATCAATGTGGCTACACAGATTTTAATGCAATGGCACGGTTTTTGATGCAGTCGCACAAAATACCTTTTTCAAAAGTTGGCAAATAACCAGATAGGTTACTACATATAAGGATTGGTCCAAGATAACACAGAAAAGCACAAAAAACTGAAAAAAGAAAAACATTTACTCTTTAGAAAAATACAGCTCTATGTGTCTTCCCTTCTTCTTCCATCATCAAAGAATAGAGAAGAGAAATCTATTAGGAAATTTGGAGAGAATTTCTCAAGGGTCATATCTTGCTGTCTTGGAAGATTTATTCCTACGACCATACGACAAAACAACAAGAAGGGCTTCTTGTCATTAGAGTCTAGTCCCGTGCTCACGAAGGCGGTTGGTGATCTCTCAAAGGATTGAGTTATTCCATGGAATTAGGTATTATGTTCCGCACTTAAGATTTATGTTTTATAAGTTGGCTTTGGCAAAGAACGGTCCTTAGGTTAAGGTGGGGAACTGTTTCTCCTTCTCCGGAGTGTAAGTGTTTGACCTCTAGATGAGATGTAATTGTTTGATCTCTAAACAAGACATAATTGTTTGGTCTTTAAAATTCCCCAACAATAAAAAGACGAACTAAACTTAACTATATATAGGTAGTGCAATGTTATAATTCTCTTTTTGTTTGCTAAAATAAACATACTTTTATTCACCCAACAGGCATTTTGGGTCTATTTGGCTGGAGAGAAAAATGATATATAATTGATCGAAATAGAGCTTTTACTCCATCTGAATATGGATAAAATTGAGTAGAATTGTGAAATTGAAAAAGTGAAATTCAGATTAACTTTTACAATTAAATCTCTGTTTTTTATAACTCGGTTCCTTATTTATTTCCTCATGAATCAATTCTCTATTTCGTGAGGGGGATAGAATAGGAATTGATACTATTCAAAATATAGAATTAGTCCGTTTGTCAATATTTTTTTACTTATGTCTTTTTTCAAAATATTTTTTCACTCTTTCACTGTTCCACTTCACCTTTAACTAAACACGACTAAAATAATACGAAATAGAATTCCATTTCAAATTTCACTTTTTTCTCTAATATTTTACTATTATGTTTATAGTCAAACATACCAAAGGAAAAGCCGAAATTTTTATTAATAGAAAAAATATTAAATTAATGTCGACATAGAATAAAGAATTCGTCAAATTTTCAAATCTAACAAAGACGTTATGGTTCGTAACGTCCAGGGGACTTTACGAACCGTAACAGCCCGATTTACCACATTCCATCGCTAATCGCGGCTGCTAAGGAGCTGGCCGTTGAGAACGGTGACGTCCAGGGAAAAAAGAAAAAAAAAAAGTGTGGCCGTAGCGAACGATGACGGCCCGCGCAAAAAAAAAAAATTCGAGGCCGTTGCGAACGATGATGGCCTGCAAAAAAAAAAGAAATAATTAGAGGCCGTTGCGAACGATGACGGACTGTCGGCAGTACAGGGAAAGCGCCTTGGACGTTATTCTTCGTAACGGGCAGAATGATGAAGGCAATTCCCGGGTCCCAGCGGAAAAATAAAATAAAAATCTGGACGTTGTATTCCTTAACGTCCAGACAGTCTATAAAACGCACCTCTCTCTCGCTGAAATATGTACAACTCTCTCTCTCAGAGAGTCTCTGTAACTCTCTCCTCTAAAAAAAAAAAAAATCTCTCCTCTAAAAAAAAAAATTACGCCTTGTCCTACACCTCTTCCCTTAAGAATAAAGAAATCGTCAATATAAAAGGTAAATCTTCAATTATATGTCATAGAGTAGTGCTAGAACAGCACCACCCCAGTTGTATTGCACCGGTTCGTCAAGGTTTTCAAGAAATTGCAGATACATCACTGGAACCGAATCTCCCGAAGAATCAGCAAAAAGTAAAGTCCCGAACAATTCCAGTATGTAAGCCCGAGTGTACTGGCGTACCTGCTCATCTGTAGGCTCACCCGGATTTTCAATTGGCATGGCAGCAAATCGATTGCGCAATTCCTTCAAACATATAGAATATCCGGAAGTCGTGCGAACAGCACTTCCATCGGCCGACTGCGATCTCTTCTTCTTTTTAAGCACCGCATCCGCACTCCCAACTCCAAGAAAATGCTCCACTAATGCTGGCACATTTGTGTCTGCAAACCCGGTCACCGGAGCCCCCTTTATCGGCAATCCCCACAGACATGACACATCTTGCAGTGTGCCCGTCATCTCTCCCACAGGAAGATGGAAAGTGTGCGTCTCCGGTCTCCACCGCTCAACGAGGCCACCGAGGAGCCCTTTGTCAATGTTCATATCATCCATTCGAGCTATCTGATACAAACCGAGACTACACAAGAATGGGTCGCAGCGCGGGTCGCGTGGAATCACAGACCGGTGGTGTCGAACATCCACCCCGGTATAATCCTGTCATTGTTATACAATTTGATTAAAATCAAAACTCGTAATTCAAACATTTATATCTCTTTATTCAAAAACATGTGAATTTTGGATATGAGATGATTCATTGAGTAACTTACATTGTCAGATAACAGTGCGATCTTATGCTGTGCATGCCGCATCCATAATAAGTTGCTAAAATTCTCTTGTGGAGGATTACTCGGACCACAACTGCTTGACATCCTGCATGCATAACATTTTAACCTTAAAATTAAAACAATCTAAATTTTCAAAAATTTACATTTAAACCTAACTCAAAACATTTACATTTACATTGACATCCTACATCCAACATGTTTGACATCGGGTACAATTGCATAAAATTATACCTACCACATAAAATTAAACCTAATCGGATGCAATTTAACAAAATTAAACCTAATCGAATGCTAATTTACAAAATTAAACCTAACAATAACCTAATTACACCTAATTAACCTTATTAACAATATCAATAACCTAATTAAGAAAATTAAACTTACAATAACTTAATTACACCTAATTAACCTAATTAACAAAATTAAATCTAATCGAATGCAATTTTTCACATAATTAAATCTAACAATAATCTTGATAACAAATTCAACTTTAAATTATTGTTAATTTACAAAGTTCTAAAATATTAAAAAAAAATTACCTAGGGTTCTGTAGGGTTCTGTAGATGTGGTGAGCTCAGCAGGGGATTGTCGGAACGAAGGAGGGGGTTCGGACCTGGACGTTATGGAGAAGAACGGCCACAGGTGATTTTTTTTTCTTCCGTCGGTACCTTCCTCTCCTTTTTTTTCCGTTGGCCGCGCTCTCTCTTTTTACTTGTTTTTTTTTCGGGAGGTCACGGACAGAGACAGAGGGAGAGTAAAGGATTAAGACTTGGGTGTTTCAAAATTAAAAGCCCTGGCCGTCATCTTTCACAACGGCCAAATTTTTTTTTTTCGGTGCTGGCCGTCATCGTTCCTAACGTCCCCATCTTTTTTTTTTCGTGGCCGTTATCGTTCCCAACGGCCAGAGTTTATCATTGTTCCGAATCCCTGTGCGCTAATTAGGCAATGTTAATCGGGACGTTACGAACCGTAACGTCTTTGTGAGATTTGAAAATCTGACGAATTCTTTATTCTATGTCGACATTAATTTAATATTTTTTCTATTAATAAAAATTTCGGAAGGAAAAGGAAGGATAATAATTAGACCGAAATTTTTATTAATAGAAAATATAATAAAATAATATCGACATTGAACAACGAATTCGTGGATATTCGAGATCTAACAAAGACGTTGTGAACCATAACGTCCAGGGCACTGTAGCTAGACGTTATGGTTCATAACGTCCTGTTAAAACGATCACTAATGATCTCTAATTAACGAAAACACTGTAGCTGGACGTTATTGTTCATAACGTCCAGCTACAGTGTTTTTTTTTTTTCAAAAAATCGCTAACTGAAGCATACCAGGAAGCAGCAAGCAAAAAAAAAAAAAAAACACTGTAGCTGGACGTTATGAACAATAACGTCCAGCTACAGTGTTTTTTTTTTTTTTTTCAAAAAATCGCTAACTGAAGCATACCAGGAAGCAGCAGCAAAAAAAAAAAAAAAAAACACTGTAGCTGGACGTTATGAACAATAACGTCCAACTACAGTGTTTTTTTTTTTTTTTTCAAAAAATCGCTAACTGAAGCATACCAGGAAGCAGCAAGCAAAAAAAAAAAAAAACACTGTAGCTGGACGTTATGAACAATAACGTCCAACTACAGTGTTTTCGTTAATTAGAGATCATTGGTGATCGTTTTAACGGGACGTTATGAACCATAACGTCCAGCTATAGTGCCCTGGATGTTATGGTTCATAACGTCTTTGTTAGATCTCGAATTTCCGCGAATTCGTTGTTCAATGTCAATATTTTTTTATTGTATTTTCTATTAATAAAAATTTCGGATAATTAGGGGCAGAGCTACTAACATGCTATGGGAATTGACCTCCATTTTTTTTTTTCATTTTTTGTATTTATTTTGTTATATGTAATTTTCTATATAATTTAGGATAAAAAATTATAGATATTGTAAAATTGACCTCCATCCACATCATAAAAAATTTAATATGATTGATCTCATTCACGTTTGACACCAATAATTTGAAGGTCTGATTCCGCCCTTGATAATAATACACCAGCTTGTAAGGTGTACCAATTGCCAGTCTACTAGTCAGTTATGCTTTTTTTTATTTCATTTCGTTCATCTTAATTTTAATCATAATATACAATGAACATGTATGAAATCATTCAATTTGTGACTTGTGGAATGAACGCAGGCTTTCTGTATGAAGTCGGTGCAAACAGGGGCGCGAATTGACAAACAATTAGTGGGGGTCAATTGACTTCCATTAATTTAAAAAAAAAAAAAAAATATATATATATATATAGAGATTGGCTAATGTAATAACGTTAGAACTTCGGCCGAAGTTCTAACGGGTCGTTTTTGCAATTTCAAAATCCAAACAACCCATCCGAACCGTTCAACATGTTCTCTAATGAATATGTACTTCCAAATCAAATTTTATATTTTTTAGAAATTTTTTACTATTTATTAAGCCACTTTGAAAATCGCTGATCCAATGGTCCAGAAAAGTTTACTGTTGTGTACAAATTAATGTTTTTTCAAAGTGGCTTAATAAATAGTAAAAAAATTTTAAAAAATGTAAAATTTGGTTTGCAAGTACATATTCATATGGAGATCGTGTTGAACGGTTCGGATCGACCGTTAGGATTTTGAAAACTCAAAAAATGAGCCGTAGCACGGAGGGCCCTTATATACGCGTAGCACTGTCCTATATATATATATATGTGCATAAGCCCCCATATGCTTATAACTCATTTTTGTGTTTCCAATGTTCAAATGGTCGATCCGACCGTTCATCTTGTTCTCCATATTAATATGTGCTTGGAGACTAAATTTTACATTTTTCTGAATTTTTTTACTATTTATTAAGCCACTTTGAAAGTTTCTGATCTGGGTGAACAGTAAAAACAGTGTTTCCAAAATTCTGGACCACCAGATCAGAAACTTTCAAAGTGGCTTAATAAATAGTAAAAAAATTCAGAAAAATGTAAAATTTAGTCTCCAAGCACATATTAATATGGAGAACAAGATGAACGGTCGGATCGACCATTTGAACATTGGAAATGCAAAAATGCTCATTTAAGCATATGGGGGCTTATGCTTATATAAGCATAGTAGCCAAGCTCATATATATATATATATATATATATAATATATATATATATATATATATATATATATATTTATATAGGATTTTTTATATATTTTAGAAAATGCTATGAATAATGTAAATTGATTCTCATTCGCAGCATGCACATTTTATATGATCGACTCCTATTTACATTTGACCCTCATATTTTGAAAGTCTGACTCCACCCCTAGATGCAAATGTCATTTTGTTTCTTTCAAAAACTAAGAATGAAAATTCCATGACCAAAAGACCCGCCAAGTCATCCTTAGGGACATATTCAGTAGTTTGTTATCGATCGTATGTTATAAGATTTTACATGCATGATATCTCATAACATAATTCGTGGCTATATGAACACGCGATATATAATTCAGTCAGTTCAGTTCAGGAATGAGTCGGATGCACAAATTTTTTTAACAGAAATGCAGTACATTTTCAAGACCTAGCTACTTTAGATTAACATTTGAATAATTATTGTTTCAATTTTAATTTTTATAATAGTATTATACTTTTACCAGTAAAATATTCATGCTCACGATGCACTTTTTTGCATAATGCATAGTTTTGTATAATATGAGTTATTTGAATAAAATGTACTTTTCTATATAATTGAGAGCAGCTTTTCAATATCATATAATTAGTTAATTACTATTGCCAATATGAGAAATTATGTAAAGTAAATAGAGAAGCAAGACATTACTGATATGTTCTATTTCAAATAAACACATGCAAAATATCTTTCGAGGTTGAGAACTAGTCTTTGGTCTAGTGGCAAAGGCACATGGTCTCTATGTGAGAGGTAATGGTTCGAAATCCGGATGGAGAAAATCTTTTGTTATAATAAACAAGAGTATTAAATAGTTGGGTGGCTTAACCTCCAACCTTTACTCAAAAAAATATCTTTCGAGGCCAAATTTCAACACATGCTATATTGTACCCACGAAAACATGTAACGAGGGTTAGACTAGAAATTCACTTCTGACAATAATAAAAGATATGAGAACAAATTTTAGGAAAAAAAGATGATTTTAAGTAGTCAATCTATCACAGTTCGAGGAGTATGCAATTTTTCTATTTTGCGTTTTGAACTTTTTAAGCATTTTGGGCTTTTCTGGGCGCAGAGCGCTTTTGCCTTTTGCCCAGTACTGAGTGTTATACTTTGTTTACAGTTCTATATCATTTATACTTGTTTTATTTTTTATTTTTTATAGGCTTTATTTTTTAATTGCTTTAAATCAACCAAAATATTGGAACTATTCGGCTTCGCCTATACTAGGCCTATGGGCTTACTGGAGTTATTCAATTTTATATACTAGAGAGCAAGGGCCGTGGGCTTAATAAGACTATTTCTCATTAGATTGTCTGGCTCTTGTAATTGGGCTTAAAAGAAAAGTTTGGATAGAAATTAGAATAGCTGGAATAGTAAAATTTAAGAACAGTAAATGAGAATAGAGAAAAAAATAGTGATGTTTAAATTAGTGTAAAAATAGTGCTATTCGGATTAGTAAAAATATTGTTTGAATTGTACATTTGAAATAGTGAATAGCTATAACCGATAAATAATAGTCGATAAATAATAGTGTTAACAAGATGGTAATTAAGAGAAAATATAAGTAAGTGGAATCTTAAATGAATTGTCACAACGTGAAGATAACATAAAGTGGTGTCGATTTTGTCATTTCGGAACTATATTGACGAAAATTCGAGAATGAAATATTTTTCTCTTTCTCTTTTCACACTTCCGAATAGTAACTCTCTAACATTTATAAGAATAAAAAATAACAGCTATTCTAGCTTATTCCGAACAACAAAAATATTATTTGAATACACATTGCCATTTTCAATATATAGCTCATATTCTTGACACATCCAAACATATCTTAAAAGAGTTTGAAATGGGCATGCCTTTTCGCCATATCTCCCTTTACTACAACCCGCCTTCTCTCCGGAAAGCCATTAGTTAATCGGATTTGTGAGACAACAAAGCTATATTGCCATTATCAAATGTTTTAGAGGAAAAAAAAAATACAGCCAATTTTTACGAGCTAGTATATATAATCTCCAAATAACTTGCTTTTGCATGCCTCAACTCGTGTCACTCTCTTACCAAGCAAGGAACTGACAAGTCACGTACACGTGTTACGAGCTCAGCGCCTCTCAGGTTCCCCGTATCTCTGCTAACTCTGCGCTTCTCCCATACGTGTCACCATCTCCGTCCTCCTCTTGCCATTTGCCTCTCCTTAAATAACGCACCCGTGTATATCACCTCGCCGCGCAGTAACAAAATAAACAGATATATACACCTCAAATAGTAAGGGATAGTTGCAGAAACTTCAATAAGCGAGAAAAATGGCATCGCAGCAAGAAAGAAAGGAGCTTGACGCCCGGGCAAAGCAAGGACAGACGGTTGTGCCGGGCGGTACTGGTGGCAAAAGCCTCGAGGCCCAGGAGCACCTGGCCGAAGGTATATATTTAGTTCATAATCCGTATCATAATTGTATTTAAAAACACACAAATAATTAGGGTTGTGCATTTGATTTTACATATCTGCAATGAATTAGATCCTACAGTAAGGATTGATATTGTGATAAATAAATTATTATGTAGGAAGAAGCCGTGGAGGGCAGACGAGGAGGGAACAGCTGGGGACAGAAGGGTACCAGGAGATGGGCCGCAAGGGCGGCCGTAGCACTGGATCTGGAGGGGACGATGATGCCGGCCGTGAAGCCATTGACGTAGATGAGAGCAAGTAGTGTAGTTGTTAGGTTTGAGGCTGTGGAATAATAAGTGATGACCAGTTAGGTTGTAGTGTCTGTATCTAAGGATGTTGCGTCGGTCTGTTTTTTTAGTGTCTTGTACATGTAGTGCGTGCACCTTTGCTTTGGTAGTTTTATCCTAGCTAGTGCTTCTGTACTTATCTGTTTTGAGTTGTAGTTTCAATGTTTCATGTGTTTGTGGAGTTTGTTGGAACTTTTCTAAGCTTTAATTCCAAACAAGTATGCGTCTGACATGGAATAATAGAACTTGGACCCGAACATTTAGTATTAACAAATAATAGACGAATAACAACGAAGACAAAACTGATTAGTCTACTATAATTAGGATTAGTCAAGGTTGTTAGATTTTGTTAATTCTATTAGAATAACGAATTCTTGTTAAGACCATTTAATTACGGATTAGACTTCATATAGAAATATGTAATTGTACATGTAATCTGTGAATCAATACAATATCGATTCTCTCTTACTCTTCTATACTTCTTTATCTCTTACTCTCTACTATACTTCTTTATGGTATCAGAGTTTCTGTCTTACTCTCTTCTACACTTCTATCTCTTACTCTCTTCTATACTTCTTTATGGTGAGCCAAGGCTCGCGTCTATTTCAGGAATTGTCTCTATTCCTATCGTACTCCACCCTATAAAGAGACAAAATCTTTATTTCAGAAAATAAGCTTTTATTCCTCTTTCAGGAATTGTCTTTGTTCCCATCTTACTCCACCATATAAAGAGAGAAAAAAATCTTTATTTCAGAAAATAAGCTTTTATTCCTCTCCATTCTAGTTTAGACCCTTTCTATTCTCTTCTATTCTTCCAAATACCCAAAATAAAACAGCTTAGTACACTATTTCTACAGATCTACTCCTTATTCTCTTTTATCTCTCTATTCCTTCTCTTACAAGAAACAAGGAAAAATAAAACCCCGGACGCAAAGGAGGTCGATCTTCCTCTCCAGTCTGATCTCTCCAGCGATCGTCAGAAGCTATGGTAGAGAACATAAATTCTTGTCAGAGAAGCCGAGTTAGATCTGACACTTAGCATCTGACCAGATCGAGAGGAGATAAGAAGATCGACGAACTCAAGCTCCACCAGACAAAAACCTCCAAGATCGTCTCCATCTTCGATTCAGACAGATAGTGGAGCGAGTTGCTGGATCCGATTCGCTAACATGAGGTGTCTCGCACGACCATAGTTGACTCAGACACAGCCTGAGCTTGTCTTGCTCAGACTTGTACCCGACTAGATTAGTCTCGCGCGTGACGAAGAACCCGGTACTGATTGTAGCGACACATGCTGATCTCGGTGTTTCGTTCCATCGGTTGCCATAGCTGGATGGGATGGCTTTTCTAGGCTGAGCTCGAGCTGGTAGTTGAAGAGGCAAAGTGAGAACAGAGACAAAGCTTAACTGGTTTGGGGCATTTGGCACAAATGGGTCTTGGTGCGCATGGATTGACGGATCATATATGTTATCAAGGTTCAATTTTGTATTTGGAGGTAAAGCCTACAAAATGCTTCTCAAACAAAAATGAGACAAGAGAGCTAAAAAGCCTCTTGAAACCATGTACTTGTCACAAAGCCATGAGCTATCTGATTTTATTTTCTTTCCTTTTTTTTTTTTTTTCAAAGATGACTCAAACGAGCCTCTCAAGTACATAGAAGCATTCTTGAGCCAAAAGAGCTCCTCCTTCTCTCTTTACCTTATTCTAGTTCAAGGAGATCCAAATCGCAAGAACAATGGCATTGAAATATTAGTACCAACCTTATTCTTTTTGGAGCAAGTTCAACATTACCGCACTATGTTTCGCTTGAGGGACGTAATAGACGAATAACAAAGAAGATAAAACTAATTAGTCTCACTACTAGAATTTTTGTTTTTAGCAAGGGGAGAAAAATGGCTTGTTCCATGGGCTTTCCCTTGGAATAAGCCCTAAAATCTTTATTTCCATGCGCTACACTTGGAAATACTACCGTCACAACAAGTCCCGATGGAAATACCGAAAAATAGTATTTCCCTGGATACCCTTGGAAATAGTTTTTTGACCTTTTTCATGAGACTACCCTTGGAAAAATGGCACATGGAAATACTTTCACACCTGGCCCCTGTCTGGATTATTTCCAAGAGCATCGTGTGGGACCCACTTGATTTTTCCAAAGGGTAGCGAACTTGGGACCCACTGAGTATTTCCAAAGCTAGTTAAAGTCGGGCCCATCTGGTTATTTCCAAGGGGTAGCGAACCTGGGACCTACTGAGTATTTCCAAGGCTGGTTAAGGTGGGGCCCATCTGGTTATCTCCTAGGGCATCTAACGTGGGGACACACTGAGTTTTTCCAAGGCTAGCGAACGCGAGGCCCATCTGGTTATTTTCAAAGGCAGCGAACGTGGGACCCATATGATTATTTCTAAAGATAGAGACGTGGGGCTCATTTGGCTATTTCCAAGGGAGCGTACGTGGTCCCACCTCAGTTAAGGCAAGGCCACATGGGCCCCATAGTATATTTTCAAGGCAAGATAACGTGGGACCCACTTGACTTATTTTTGTTTAAGAGAAATTCTAACCATAGTATTATGCGAGCACTTTTTTGATTTATTTTTGTTTAAGAGAAATTCTAACCAATGCTGGAAACAATCAATAATAAAGCTGGATTTTTCTTTCCTCAAGGTGGTATGTCCACGCGAATCACTTGGCTTTAATCGTAAATATTAAATTATTTACTTCGTTCCTTAGCATTGAATTATGCCAGTGTATATATAGGGTCAAACTAGGTAAACCTACGTCAACTTTCAGAACTCAAAAACTAACCAGAAACTAAAATTCAATCTATAGTAGTTCGAAATTCAAACATCCGATATCCATATTAATCTGTAGACTGGCGAGCAGTAGGTAGTATCAAACGAAGTTAAATCTGAGATCAGGCTTGTATCATGTTATTTGAGAGATTGAGAATTGAGACATGACACAGGTCATAGGTGACTCAGGTCCATTAGGCTTCTTTTAGTATGTAAAGTTAAGCTAGCACCTAACGGGCTTTACATTGACCCTAATCGTCAAAACTAGTGCGGGCTAAATCAATGTTGGGCCCAATAAGGAAATATTTCCGGGATTGGGGGTGTACTTCTATATTGGCGATTGGTTCTCCAATGTTTTAATTCTGTTCTGTTGAATGTTCTCTCTTTTATTTTTATTTTTTTTTCTAGTAAGGTGTTGGGTTGGTTAGGCCACTTGTATAGTTGTATCTCGCCATTAAATTATTGAAAGTTACATAAATCATGCAAAGGAAAAGTTCTCTTTCTATATTCCATGGTATGTTCCTAATGAAAAATAGCAAAACAGTGTGGTCCAGGAGCAAATTAAGAAAGTGACATCCAGGAGGACCAGGACATCTAATTTTGTGATATGGCACTCATGCTTTTACCTTTACTGTACCAATTGATTTATAAACCGTTTTCGGTTCTGTTTAATGCTCATACTTCCAGATCAGTTTTTATCCAATATTGAATCTTTCTTACTTGCAACGAACGAAAAACAAGTACCCCACATTAGAGATGTACAATTCATTTGAGGCTTGTATCAAGCACACAAGTGTAGTAACTATTTTCTCTCTCTATAACCTTACATCAAGGTCACTGAAAAAAAAAATTAATAAAGCAATAGCCAACATAATGAACAAAAAAAAGGAAAAATGAAACAAGTGTTTCACTGCATAGCAGGTCTTGACATGATTCTTGTATATATGATGAGGTTCCAAATATCTGGCACACCGGGCAAGCACCAGTGGATGCAATCAGCATAATTTAGAGGATCAGCCTTTTGTTCTGGTGTCAACAATTTGCCTTGTCTAATTGTGTACACTGAAGTGTGTCCATCTTTACGATATTCTGACATTGTCGTTACGTCAACAAAAGTGATCGGCACTCGTTTAACAGATCGTGAAACATTTGCCACCATATCAAACATTTCCCAGTTGGTTCCAAGGTATAGCGGGCCTTGGAAATTCGTCACGGGAGTCGTCTCTTTAGCACACCGAATTCCATCTGGATTTCCCCATACTTGAGGACTGTTTACAAAAAAAAAAGAAGCAAGGAAAAAAAAAAAAAAAAACTAATTCGTTACAAAATCTATCACTTATTTGTCAAATTTGAAAGAAATGTAGTTGCTCGTTGCAGCAAATGTGACATTAAATGATGCATCCGGAAAAAGACTAATGGGACCAATGGTGTATGAAAGTAATTAATTGAAGTACTATTTTGGGATTCAATAGTAGCCACATCATATTATACCATTTATGAATTATGATAAAAGATGTACATATTGTTACATTAATAATATGCTTATCAATCCACCAATAGGATTATGCAAGACACTAATCTTGTGTCATATTCATGATTTAAATATGCGCAGAGAAATTTCCTTGCTAAAGTTAGACTAGTAACAATCATACAAAAATCTCTGTCATTAGTCATCATCTTGCTTTGACGCTAGCTGCCAAAATAGAAAATTATGTGCCTATGAAGTATTACTTTTATATATAGTCTGATAATTTAAGACGACTTTTAAACAACAAAAGAGATTTTCAGAAAGAAGACGAAAGTTCAAATGAAAAAGTTTGTCCTTTTTTCCGATAGAGCAAATATATTTTTTTTTTCTTTCTTTCTTTCATCTTCCTATTAGATGAATTATACCAATCTATGGGCCCATGGGGAAGAGAAATATATGTAAATGTACAACTGACTAATTTGTTTTTTAAGGCAGAGAGCATCTGCGTAGAGAACCTAAAACGTCAACGGTCAATGCTTCGGTGAATTAATCAGGGGGCATAGACTAATCGCTCTATTTTTCTATCCGAATCATTGAAATTAAGTTTATAATTTTATTATATTTATGTTGCGTATGCAAATAGGCAAGGTCTTGCGAAATCGTGGGCTCAACTGCTGATCAGACCTACCATGTTATCTTCAAAATATATCCTAAATAAATTTTTTGGAACTTACTGGATCGATGTGCTGTTTTCACCAAAACTATCTATTGTTTGTTTCTTAGTTTTTTGTTGTGTTGCCATGGTTCATCCAATCCTAAAGATTCTAAAGGTAGCTCGAATCATTGTATTATACCTATTGAACAATTCAAATTTAAAATAATTTTATGATCATAAAATTGACGGCTATAAATCCTTGACTGAAAGTTGTCCTATCATTTATTTAATTTGTAAAATAGATGAAAAAGAGAGAGAACCCAATAGAAGACTGTGACCTCAAGTGGTATTATTAGCTAGGTTGCCTAACTCCTAGCTTGTTCGGTTCCTCAAATCCATAACAAGTTAACGACACTGTACTCCGATGGATGCTTCCTGTGGGCCTATTCAAAAGAAATCCTGATTGTCTAATGCTTGTTGAATGTAGTAAATCATGGAGCGGGTCATCGAAGAACTGAATCTCAATCAACACTCAAGCGTGTGGCATAACAAAACTTATTTTTTATTTTTTTGAGGACAGGGGATAGAAATACCACAAATGATGGGGCTACCAGAAAATAAAACAAAATAAATAAAAGACAGATGGGGCTGCTTACTGGTCTTGTCTCCTCCCCAAATTGCTATGGAAAAATAAAGCCTTTTGGTGATGCAATAAAAAATTAAAATAAAGAGTATAAAGACAGAGGGATCAATCATCAAAGTATCAATTATTAGGACCTATGATTGGCACGATCACCCTTTTTTAATCCTAAATAAAGATAGACAAGCTCAATAACTCCTGCTTTTTTTTTACCGCTACAAGTTTTCATTGTGTTGTATCTACTTGAATTTGAATTATTGTTTCATATAGTAAAATATCATTTAGTTATTAATTGGATTTTAAATTTCTTTTGAATATTTTCGGCTTGTATACTTGTAGTTATCGTCTTTTACCTTGAATGTTTATGAAAAATAAATATGTTGACTAAGAAGATTAAAAAGTAGTAGTTTAAGTACGGTGGGGATCTATTGACAATTAATTAGTTTTGTCAACCATAATAACTGCAAAAATTATTTATATTTTTAAAATTCAATAAAGTTAAATATTTTCTATATTTTATACATATTAAATATATAAAAAAAACGATGAAATTTTATGCAAGTTTCAACAATATTGATATAAAATAGCAAGGATTATATTTAACAAAAAAAATGATGATATACTAATGATATTTAAATTGTATACACAATTAATATATAAGGAAAACAATATTATGTTTTTAACTTTTTATTATATTTTATCATTTTTATTTTTTTATATGATTTAGAAAAAATATTGTCAATTGTGAAACTAATTAACTGCCAAAGAATTCCCATACTTAAAAAACTATTCTCTGTTGTTCTAGTTTCGATGTCAGATCAATGACTTGAAAGAAAATTAAAGGAAAACTAGCTAAAGAGCTTAAACAAATGATAATATGTTGTAATTCTTCTCATTGAATAGGTCACATAAGGTCATAAAAACGAGTAAGATATTGTACCCACGTGGAAGTTAGTGAAGAGGAAAGTTAATCATTGTATAATCATTGTATATTTTGTAAAGCATCCTACACAAGGTTTGAGCTGTTAATAAATAGTTAGAATAATTAATTCATGAAATTGGGGACACCCATGGTCCCATGTGAATTGAAGGATCTAAAGCTGTGGACGCAAGTACAATACGTTACCACAGCTGTAACAGCGCAGTGATCTCATTGAAGTACGCAACAATTTAAGTGAAGGTCACAACGTGACTTAAAATAAATTATATTTTTAGAGGAATAATAAGTTTGTTGCTGAATAATATCATTTGTTTTAGAAGAAAAACGAGGTTCTGGCTTTCAAGTTTCATTAACAACAGGGAACGAGATCACCTGCCCCCCGGGGGCAGGAAATTCCTGCCCCTAGAGTCACTGCCGGGTGGGGCCGAGATCACTTTTAACATTTAAATTTCTGCCCCTAGAGTCACCTCGGACCCACCGGCTGTGACTGTAAAGACAGGAATTTCCTGCCCCCCTAGGGGCAGGAGATTCGGTCTCTAACAACAGCATCAAAGTGTGGAACTGAATCTCTTACTCATATGTTCAGGGGCGGATTTACTGTAGCACAGGGTAGGGCAACTGCCCTACCCTGAAAATCCAAAATTAATTTACAAAGACTGAATTTTGGACCTTTGCCCTACCCTGAAAATTGATATTGCCCTACCCTGCAGCCCAATTAAAATTACTGGCCCATTGTATATTAAATTTGATAAATTATATAGCATAGGGTCCAATTAAATTCAATTCGAAACATGCCCGCAGCTTGCCCTTGTCTTTGTTTTCTATATTTAATTTATTAATGAGATGCATCCCATTCCCATCAAATAAGCTACGGCCCAATGGCCCATCAAAGTCAATTAATTAAAGTATTATATTGAACCCTGTAGCTTACTTTCTCTCTTTGTCAAACGAAACGCCAAAACAAAAAAAAAAGGAAAAAAATGCGCCTCTGTCTCTCTGACTCGAGACAAGCCGCTGCTTAAAGAAAATAAAAAAAGACGCAGAGATCTACTCTTCTGGCTCTCTTCTGGCTCTGACTCGAAAGAATAATCAAATATCTTGCATCTATTTTATGTGGTAATTTAAACTTCTTATTTTTCTTTAGATTTTTGGATCTTATGAAATTGCAAATTAGAGTTTGAAATTTTAGATTAAATTTAGATCTTTGAATTCTAGTTGATTGGTAGATTCAATTTTTAGGTCTTAGACTTGGTCTTACAACCCTATTTAATTGGTAGATTTGTTTATTAGAACCCTAATTAATTGGCATATTGAATTATTAGGTTTTAGAACCCTAATTGGTACATGAATTATTAACCCCTTTTATTTAAGTCTTGAATTATGGTATAATTTAAGTTGATTAATATCTTCTTTTCTTTAATTTGTCATTCGTAGTATAAAAAATGCACAAGTTTTTTAAGAAGAAATCCAATCCTCCAAGAGGCTCATCTTCGAGTTCTAATCACTCTCATGAGATTAATAGTGCCGAACAAATCCCTCCTTATGATCCTGCTCAAAGGCCACCGATATCTCATTATCATCCAAATGAGCATGACCGTATACGTCGAGAGTTGCTAATAAATGGTCCATGTCAACCTTTCAACCATGATTTTCCCCAAAGAGATTTCAGTGGTGTAATGAGAAGATTTAACAAAGAATGGTTCAATCGGTACAAAACTTGGTTGGAGTATAGCATAGAAAAGGATGCGGCATTTTGCCTTTGTTGTTATCTTTTAGACCGGAGATTCTTGGATCAGGTGGATGAACTAACTTTGTAGGAGATGGTTTTAAAAATTAGAAAAATGCTAAAAAATACGAACTTCTTATTTGTATGTCATGCTTAGATCCAAAGAACTCTTTTTCATCATTTAACAAAGATAGGTTGCTTCAATTTGCTCAATTTTATCCCTCTGATTTCAACCAATACGATCTATTAACCCTAGAGAGTCAATTGGAGAATTACCACTTAGATATGAAAGATGATAGAGATTTTGAGCTTAAGAGCTTAAGTGAACTTTCTCAAAAAATGGTGAAAACGAACAAGCACAATGTTTACCCCTTGGTTTACAAATTAGTGAAATTGGCATTGATATTGCCTGTGGCGACCGCTAGTGTTGAAAGGGTTTTTTCGGCAATGAATTTCGTGAAAAATAACTTAAGAAGTACCATGGGAGATCAATGGATGAATGATTTGTTGGTTACTTACATTGAGGAGTTGTTTATTGCGTGTCGATGATGAAAGAATTATGCAAAGATTCCAATCTATGAAGACCCGTAAAGGAACTCTCTCTCTATTGACTTAATTATCTAGTATCTAGTTTTTTGTTTTTAATATGTAAAAGGATATATTTTGTTGTTTTTAATATGCAAAGAATACTATTTTGTTGGTTTTTTGTCATGTTTTAATTAATAGTTTGATTAGTTGATTATCTAAATATTATTGAGTAGATTGTGTTATAATACTATTTTTGTTGTTTTTGTTATCATGCTTTATCTAGTATCTGATTATCTAATGGGTTTCGACCCGTTATCTATTTAAACCCGATTCAATAATTTCTTGCCCTACCCTGATCAAAATCCTGCATCCGCCCCTGCATATGTTGGTAGGGAAATTCTGCTCATAGAGTCTATCTGTCCATTTATTTCATGTTTGCTACGATTTAAAAGGTCATAATTAAAATATAAAGAATATTTGAATTTTGAAAAAAACACAACACATACGCATACTTTAATTTGGACCGTCCAGATTAGAGCAAGCATGAATGGATGGATTTTCTTGGTAATATGTGGACAGAAAATTTGGTTCCTCAAAGTGCAGAAAGTTAAGTGTCAATTTTATTACTATTTGTACAAATTCAATTATGTTATAAATTTTATTAAGTATAAATCATGTACAAATTAAACTTATATACAATTAATAATTATGGATAAGATATTGAATGATATGGTACACTTTAGTTGGTGGTGGACAATTTCAAAACGAAAATATTTCGGACAATTAATTATTAGTACTTTTCTTTTGTGAATACTTCTTTTTATTAAGAGATTTTTGAATAAACTTGACTTCTGAATTTTAAAACTTTTTTCTACCTTTTTGAAGTATTGCTAGTCTCATGAGATAATCATACATTTTATATAGTTCGCTTCCTTACTTGCTAATCCACCAACTATCAACCTAATCCGGCTATTTTCATTTGTTTCTACTACTACTTTTAACAAATCATAAAACTATATAGATGAAAATCATGAAATATATATGATCTAGAAAATGAATCGTAGCTTCAAGTTGTATTTTTTTACTTTAAAAAAAAAAAGTATATATGATGCAAAACCTCGTACAATTACTGGACAGTACATCACTACAACTATAAGAAATGCCAACCTATCTGTGTATTCCTTTTTTAAACGGGCAACTAAGAATCTGCTGAAAGTACCATGGGGAACCTGCTCCTTGAATTCGTTACGCTTGAAATGCGTTTCTGTGCTTTTCAAACAATTTAGTATTTTTACATGGGTTATAAATTTAGTTTCTGAGATTCCAAAATACGTGATTTTGACATATTTAATGTTCAAACAAAATGGTAAAACTTAAAATTTAATAAAAATGTTCAAATACATTCTAATCAATGTGGCGGCGATCCATGTTCACAATTGAATACTCTTTAGTTAGAGCACTGAACTCACAAATAGGGTAGAGAGAGGAGCAGTTGGTTTGGATAAAGTTTTGGCCTTTTTTAATAAATAGGTTGTAATATCTTATTACGAAACGATTACTGAGAGTAGTTGGTCTCTATGTAAATAACTTTTCTATCAATATATCTTTTGGTGGGTCTTTCCCACTAAACTTAAAAAAAAAAAAAAAAATTCTCATTTTATACCACATCCTTTTAAATATTCTTAGTTATACACAACTCACTTGCAGGATTTAGACATATGTCTCTTCATAGAAAATTAAGTGAGGTTTATCGTCTTGCGTGCTATGTCTATGATTTTTATGCCAAATTTTTCATTTGTATTTTATGCTAATTTGGTCCAAATTGTCGAAAGCAATTGAGGAAGTACACAATAATTCAATAACTTAGACGCTGACATGAGTTATTTAACAACTGATTAATGAGATCTTAATTTTGTGAAAAATAAAAAGACAAAAATGCAAACCTTATATGGAGAGGCGACATGCTCATAAAGAAGACTTGGGTACGCTTTGGGTTTACATTGTGGTGCACCCAATTAGCCCACGTTCGCAATACTCTTCCATACGCCACTCTTCTCTCCACTTCGTCATTTTCTTCCCAACTCTTTGCCTTTGGCCTCCTAATTGATTTTCATTAATAAGAAAGAAGACAAAAGGAGCCAGATCAATAACCAAATTAACAGAATTAATTGTCATGAACAAACTAATAGATTCCGTATAGAGTTACGATACCATGTACAGTGAAAGTCCGTATTATGAATTTATATTTATATTTTTAAAAATTCAAATAGTCGGTCTGAGCCACTCAATGTAATTTTCATATAAAATATATTTGGAGCACAAATTTTTCGTTTTTTTTTTATATTTTTGTAAATAGATAGAAAATCACTACTTATAAATAATTACGAATTTTTATATCGAGTGTTTTTCTTTCTATCTAAAAAAATAATAAATTTTCTTAAAGAAATGCAAAATTTGGTCATTCAGGATATTTTTATATATATGAAAATCATATTGAGTAGTTCAAATCAATTGTTTAAATGAAAAAAATGAAAATATATAATCCATAATACGGATCGATATGTGATGTGCACATTACCATAGGCAGCCTCACTCGATTTTGTGTGTGTGTGTGTGTGTGTGTGTGTGTGTGTGTATAGTTTGGGTTGTTTACCTGACTTTCATGTTCATGGTGTTCATCCACCAAATGTAAGAATTAAAGATGAGATAATCTACATCTTTCCAATGGATAGCATGAGCCTTGATGGATTCAGGCTTTATGATCCTAGTAGGTATGCTGTGTATTTTTGGATTATCTGAGTTTGACTCTACAAGAAAAGGTGCCCAGTAAAACTCTATTGTTGCATTATATTCCTGCAATTGGATACAAATTGAAGGATGCTTAGAATTAGGTGCCAATCAAGCAAAAGACTCTAACTACAAGTCATTGATTCTTGAAAAAAAAAAAAAGACATAAGAAGTACATACTAGTTGGGGACTTGGGGTACATTTTACCTCACAACATTTTTAAAGAAGGAAAAATAAAAACTTTAGTCTCAATCTCTTCCTAGCTGAGCTAATACTCAATTGGTTACTTTTAAAACAAAACATACCTCTAAAATAAGCAATAATAAATTGAGACCATCATATCTTTTAACTTCAGTCATTGTAATTAACCAAACTGAGTTAAAATAAAAAATTATTTAACAGCCTTATTAGATTACTATATATTAATTATGAAACCATATATATGTTAAATTAATTAACAATAATATTATGGGCTAATTAGGCCTTATTAGATAACTATACGTTATTTAATATGCATTTAATATATAAAAAATAGTGAATTTCCAAAACAATAAATTTATAACATGGTTATAATATGGCGAGAAGAATTGTATGTACCTCTGCATTGAAGACCTGACGTGGGCCTTCCCAGTGGGGCCAATGCTTCTTGCCAGGGCTAAGTGCCATTTGCACCAGACACACCATAGACTCCCATGTGTTCCGGTTCAGAGAATCCCCAACAAACATCAACCGCTTCCCTCGCAGCCTCTCCAGAAACAACTTGGCATTGAACCTGGTTGACGTAATAATAATCAACAAAATCAACCTTATGTATGTACAATATGATATAATTATGTCATATTATTTAAGGCGGCATAATTAACTAGCTAGTACAATAATTAATTCATGTGAATATTCGACCCGATTTGATCATACGTACACATTGTAATTATAAAATAACAATTGCTTAATTAGATCACATCTTCACCATCATAGGTTGAAATTGGTGCCCTTTAATATATTTTTTAGAAGGATAATAACTAATAAGAGGGTTTGACAGCTTGAAATTAATTACATCTAATTGGATGCTTCTACCCAGTCAAAAAAAAAAAAACAAATTTTTTTCTGGAAGGATAAAGAAGCTACTCTTAATGTTTGAAGGGCCATCTGGCAAAAATATATCTAGTTGTCTTTTTCATTATGTTTTAAATGAGTGTATAATAGGGAGAATATGTCAAGTTACTAGTGCGTAGTTCGTAGACTTTTCTTTTTCTTAGTTCAGTTAAGTGCGTAGAAAAAGATTTTCAAGACGAAATAAAAACAAATAAAACCCATTTCGCACGTACAATTTCTTTCACAGGAAGAAGGAAAAAGCAGGCTGAACTGCCAATTGAGACTTTATCAAAATAAGAAAGATAAATATAAAAAATATCATTATTTTCTAAGGTATTTTTGCAATTAAATCCTCCAAAGATTAAAAACTTAAAAAATAAAATAAAATTCAGTAAGAGAATAGATGTTTAGAATGTATCTACAGTTAACATATTTGCACTCATGCATACCTGGGAAGAGAGCAATCCTTAGGTTGCCATCTCCATTTCTGATACATATCATCTTGCCGGCCGTTGCGCATGCAGGTAACTTGTTCCGTAAGGAACTCGCATTGGTTCTCCTTGTACATCGGATAGCTTGTGTTGTCAAGCACCCACTCCCCTTTCGACAAGTCGCAAGTCTCCGGTATATTCAAAACCGGCAAGGTCACTGGATTCTTCTTCTTAACAGTACCATCCGGTACCGTCCTCCTCTTGGTTCTATTGTTATTCTTCGGTCTCTTCAAAACTGGCTCCTCGTTGCTGTTTTCTATTGGAGTTCGTAATTTAATTTCCGGTGTGGGCTTATTAATGGTGATCGGGACATCTTGCAAAGGGAAGGGGATATTGGTGTTTACCAAATTCTCTAGTTGCGAGGAACTAGTAATAGCCTTTATGTCCTCACTATACATGGCCATGACACAAATAACACAAAAGACTGCCGTGAAGAAAACAGGGAGCCGACCGCTCTTTTCAAGGTAGGATAGCACATTTTTCACAGACAATTGGTTGGCTGGTCCTAGAGGTGATTTTCGCCGCGGTATATGCATTTTTGGGGTTGGCACCGGTGTTTGCTCTGGCGGCCAGTACAAAGGTTTGGGTTGGGGGTTTGGGGGGGGGGGGGGTGGTGGGAAGGGGGGGGTGAGGCAGTTGTGAGAGAATTTGGAATGAGAAAATAGGTGGAATAATATGTAGAGATATGAGTATTGGAATTGTCTGATATGTAGAGGGAGGGGGCAGGAGGGGACTATCTGTCCATGTTTGAAGAGTTCTTCTGTGGAGGCGTTGAATGGGATGGATGATTTATTTCCTTAATTATTTCCTGCTTTCTTCGTCAAACTGACTTCAGCTTTGAATTGGGCTACTTGGCTTTCTTGCACACGCTAAAAGAGTTTGGATAAACAAACCGGCAACCGTAACCGGTACGTGGTGCTATCGAGTCCGGTTTTGATTGCTATCCAGTGTGGCAACTGGCAAGGGTATAAAGATGAGAGTAGTTTTGGTTTCATGCAGCGTCCGAACCATATGCAGAGCTGTTTTGACTCTATATATAGTCTGTGCCCTGCATGAAGCCAAAACTGTTCTGTTAAAATATTTACCCGTGTGCCAAGGCATTGCTATCTGGGACCAACTTTTGGGCTATCTGGGACCAACTTTTGGGGTATACCTGATTTTTGTTTTTTGATTGGGTACAACTATCCTACCAGTACTATACCATACGGTGTGTTCTCTCTGTGCTAGATCATCAAATCCAGATCGAGAAAAAAAATGCACAGTTTTTTTTTTTGGCCAATGAAAAATTCATGGTTGTTGGACGAGAAATGGAGGAGAAAAATATTATCGTCGGAAGTGTACCAGCAAAACATAATTAGTAAGCAACATAAAAATAATATCGGTACGGGAAGTTGGATCGACATGGCACTTAAAATACTTATTTTATTCATCTTGATTTTTTTTTAGAAAGTCAGTTGGCAAGAAGCCTTCGGACGATATATTGATAAAAGAAGTTATTTACAAACTCTCAAAAAAAGCCTCACGATCTCAGATATTACATCAACTCGTAAACAAAACACTAATAAAGACCGCAAAGGAGCGTGCCTGATCATTAGTACCCATCCGCCTTTTCACTCTTCTTCTCCTAGCTAGCAGTTGCCTTTCCAGAGCAAATATTGTTGTACCGCTTCATCTATTAACTGCTGCACTGGCTTTCGTTCCTGAGAGAAAATCCTCCGATTCCTCTCTTTCCACAATGCCCAAACTCCCGATACCCATGCTCTGTCCCAGTCCCTTTTTCGTTAATGCCGATAGCGATCTCCTATGGGTCCACCAACACCCGATGATGGATGTATATATGGGCGGGATTGCTATATTGACTGAAGTGAAGAACCCTCTCCAAAACCGTTTAGTGGAGGTGCAACTTATGAATAGGCGATTCCTTGTTTCTAGTTCCATGGTTGTGCACAATACGCATTCCTCGCTTACAGTACAACCCCTTCTCACCAGCACATGTTTAGTTAGCACCTTATTGTAAATAAGTAGCTAGCAAAAAACCCTCACGTTGATAGGTATTTTAAGTTTCCATATTGCCTTATGGAATGAGCATTTGACTCCTTTCGTGTGCAACACCTTGTATGTCGAAGCTGTAGAGAAGGTACCACTTTCTGTCCACTTCTAACAGAGGTTGAGGGTTCGTTCATCCATGAATACCGAACAATTGAACAAACCATTGAACTCTATTAGAGATTTAAGGAAGTACGAACCTTGATCTCCAAAATCTAAGTGGTGAGAAAGGCCATGCAGTTGAAAATGGTCTGTGCCCACAGTCCATTAGGTTGGTGATGCATCTTCCAGAGCCATTTTACTAGTAGTGCCGCATTTTGGTCTGCTACATCTATGATCCCCAGACCCCTTTCCTGTTTCAGTGCACATTTTTTCTCCCAATTAACTAAATAATTGATCGGTTTGCATACATCATTCCCTTTCCAGATGAAGCTTCTCCTGAGATGATCAATATGTTTGATTACCCATTTCGGTAATCTAAATGCCTGAGAAAAAGTGCAAAGGCAGAGCTGAAAGTACCGATTTGAGTAGCACTAGGCATCCCCCAAAGAACAGAAGGTTGCATTTCCAACTTGCTATCCTTTCATGTATTGCCAGAACGATTGGTTGGAATTGCTCCTCCTTACTAGGTTTCCTGATGGATAGGGGCAATCCTAGGTACTTAATTGGCAACAGTGAGATAGGACTGGAAATGATTGTCCCTATTGCCGGTACAAACTGGATCGAAACTGATATGGGTACAAAGTTGCTCTTCGATCTGTTAATTTTAAGACCAGATAAGGATTCGTACGTTTCAAGGATCAATGATAGAATCTTTAGGGTAGTGGGGTGTGCCTCCGTGATAATGAGTGTCATCCGCATATTGTATCACTTGAGTTGAGATATTAATTGGGTTGTGCATCAGTGGGCTTGCATTGGTAATGAACCAGTGTAAGAATCCGCTACTAAGATAAATAACAGGGGAGAGAGTGGATCCCCCTGTCGTAAATCTCGCTCATGCCTGAAGTAATTCGTGGTTTCTCCATTGAACTTGATTGTTGAGTATGAGGATTTGAGAATTGCTAGCACCGTAGCTACCTTGGAGGAAAACCCTGTTCGATTAGTAAGTTGGTTAAGAAGCACCAGTCTACCTTGTAGAGCACCGCCGGAGTCTTATGCTTATGTAAAGCACATAATAGCTCCCTTGCTACCAAAAATGATTCCATTAACGATCTACCCTTGATAAAGGTTGTTTGGGTGTTGGAAATGATGCTCTGCAGCTGGGGCTGGAGCCTATTAGCAAGGACCTTGGTGATTAATCGAACAACTGTGTTAATGACACTAATTGGGCGATAATCGGAGAGTTTATTTGCACCATTTTTCTTAGGGATCAAAGTAACGCTGCCTTATTGAGGCATGCGATGTTAGCCGATCCCTCCTGCACCTTTGTTACAAGCCTAAATAGATCATCACCAATGATGTCCCAGAACCGCTGGTAGAACTCAATTGGCAGGCCGTCAGGCCCACTGGCCTTTTGTTTTGGTATTTGGTTAAGGCAGTAAGAATTTCTTGTTTCGTAATATCCTCATCTAGGTGTTGCAATTGTTGATCGAATCTGGGGCCCACTTTGTTCGTAAGATCAAAGGGTTGTTGTCTGTGTGTCCTGTCTCCTTGTATTCCTCGGAGATGTGTGAGTATGAAATCACACAGGTGTTGTTGCTCAACCTCCGTACCATCTTCTCTAAGAAGGGAGATAGTGGCATTCTGGTTCTTCCTTCCATTTGCCATTGCATGGAAATATGACGTGTTTTTATCTCCAAACTTAAGCCATCTACATCTTGACCGTTGTTTCCATTTATGCTCTTATACTAATCAGGATTCAGGTGGTTAGAGAGAGAGGAGTTCCAACTCATTTTACTAAATAATTGAACATAATTAATTACGATCCTTTGTTAATAGATTCTACATCTTCAACGTCATAATCGACAATGTTTAAATTTGATATTACTTCTCCATTTTAAGTTTTGGATCACATCTATGAGGAGGGTAAAATGTATTATTGGTACTATGCTATAATCATGCTCTATATTCTTTTTTTTTTTTGTTTTTAAAGTTAGAATAGTCAATTTTTCAGAGACCAATACAATCATGCTACAATATATTTGGAGACCAAATTTATATTTTTTTTTATTTTTTGTACTCTTTTTTTAGATATATACAAAATTACTATTTTCAGACAATTTCAGATAATTTTTGGACCATCCCAAAAAGTGATTTTGTAACTTTCTAAATAGTTAGCAAATTCTAAATAATATAAAATTTAGTCTTCAAGTATATTTTAATATTGAAATAATATTGAACAGTTTTGACTTTATAAATAGAAATAAAGATGTGGAGCATGATCAAAGCAGAAAACTACATTTTGAACCCTACATGCACCACATCTAATAGTAAAATATATAAGCTTATAAAAAAATGGGGCTATCCAGTCTTGCAAGCTACTTGAAAGTTGAAAGAAACCACCTACTTGTAATATGCAACTCATTTATACAATTTGCATAAAGAATTTAATTCATATGTACGTACAGTGCGGAATCATGCTGTTTTTACTAATTTCTAAATAAAAAAAATGTTTATGGGTACGGCATCTCTTTCTTTCGATCTCAAACTGATCTCTCAGCGACTCTACGAATGCCTTGGAAACAAAGAAGATTCAAAGGCAGCTTCTTGAGATCCTCTATGAACATTAACTCTATGGTCTTACGTACTCTTACTTGTTTGAAAAGTGCAAATATGATAGGACTCTATATAAAAAAGTTCGTTGGTTGTGATTTATTTTGGATAGCTTTGAACTTAGTTCGAACTTGACCCACTGAATTAGACTTTTTGGCCAATTTGAATTCAATTTTGAATACAAATCAATTTGGTTGACTCTCTTCATTAATATAACATAATATTTTTTTTAGATATAAATGTTAATTATTTTTAAATTCATTATACAAAATATCGTTAAACCACTAATATAATTAGCAAAGAATAATCATTATTTATTTAACATTTCAATTATTTTAAGATAATATGAAAATTAATAATTTAGTAAGAAAATCCATATAAATAATGTAAAAGTAAATAATGTAGAGCTCGAGGCTTGAGCTAGAATTGATATGAGCATGACAGCTCAACTGATTTTTTAACCAAATCCTGATCGATTCAATTTATAATCAAATCAAGTTAGAGCTAGAATCAACTCGTACAAACTCGACTCTCAGCAAACTAAAACAAAATTGTTTTATTTTAATAATAATTTAAACTGATAATTAATTATTTAAGAACTTAAAAGCTATATAATGTAAAATAGATAGGAAGGAAAAAAATTCTGCCCTTTCTATTTTTTATCTAATATTATGTCAGGTTCTGAATAAGGTACATAAATACAGTTTAATTGTAATTTAATCAATTAATTAATCATTACTCGAATAAATTCATGCCTAAAATAAATGTAAGGTAGAATTTATCACTTTCACGTGTAACAAAAGTTCTTTGTGATTCTAATTGGAGTCGTATAATTTCTCTTTCTTTACTTGTCTAACATACGCAACAATAACAATCATGTTTCCACCGGTATCTATACAAACAACAACAACAATTGTGAGTAAGTGGCTAGCCGAACACACAACCCTCTTTCTCCCTCTCTTTCTCTTTATCGGGTTCTGAATTATGTGTGTATTAAGATGGATAGATGAAAATGAACTAATGTATGTATATTATTTGCACTAGTTGGATGCAATTATTGATTCACACTATCAGACGCATTTATTCAGATACATTCATTCAGATGCGTTTATTTACAAAGAACAAAACTTCAGGCTCATAATTTATACGGTATAATATGGTATAATCCATATTTGATTTTAGAAATTAAACTAATAATTCCGCTCAAATAATTTGATCTGTATAACATTTTCAACACATTACTCATCATAAAGGACCAAAACAAAGGAAAAGGATAGCTCGGACCTTAAAAAAAAAAAATATTAACTTCAATATCCCTACATTGAATCTGAAACAAATGTCCGTCCTTAAACACTAAATAATCTATCCTTGGCTAGAGATAATTAGGAACTTGTTTCAAGCCTAATCTTGTTTTTTCTTTCTTTTTTTGGCTGGTGTAAAAGAACAATGGAATGAAAATTTTATCTTCGTCTCATTATTTTCCAGAAGATAACATTTAAGTTATGAAAAATTTAGTTATGAAATAAGATATTTTTGAATAATAAATTAGCCTATATAATCAATCTGTACTCTGTAGCCTGTGTGTTTCAAAAATGTGAAAAAAAATGAGAAAGTTATACGAGAATAAATTTATCGAGTGGTTACCAATTATTTGTTTAAATTAAATAACGTTAGGTAATTAGATTTGTAAGAAATTGAGAATCAAATAATATCGCAGCGGAAATCGGTATTATTTTGTGTGGTTCCATTCACGAATTGATTTTTTATGAAGTCATTGCATTAATTTTTCTTGTCGAATTCGCGAAGAACTCAACAGTGTTTTGAAAATCTATTCAACTTATATGAGTTCACATTTTGAAAGAGCAATTTCTAATTCATGCAGGACAAGAGTCGTAACATATACACGATAGTTTTGTCTCTATTGCGGTTTACTGCATGAATTAAAATTGTCCTATCCAATAGTGCCCAGTTAAAAACACATGTGTATGACTCTTGCTTTAAATGAATCAAAAATTGTTCTATCAAAATATGTACCTATATAAGTTTATATAGGAATAGATTTTCGGAAGAAAAATATAGTACAAGCTAGGATGCATATATGGTTCATGCCACACTCTAGAACTATTATTAAATAAAATTATATTTAACTAAAAATTTTAAGATCGGATTGTCAAACTCTAGAATTATATTTTAATATAATTTTAAAACATATAATTTAATTAAAATGTCTAACAGTAAAACATGACACGTTTTGTCAAAGTTGCGTCTTTTTACAGAGCAAATTGAAGTGCCAAACCACAGTTCCGTTGCCCTCAAAAATATTCGTTACGTCTCTTAAAAGTTCCTTCGTTTCTTCCCTTGTAGTTCATAGTTCAATACAGCTGCATTCCAACAACCAGCTTTTGTCCCTACACCGTACCAATTTACTACCTCAACTCTGTTCATCGTTTCGAAAAATGAATTTTGTGTGATAAATGATAATTAAGGGTTAATATCTAGGCTTTATCAAATGTTTTCTGTTTTATCTGGTTGAATTTTTATGGAAAGCAATTGCAGGCCAATGGTCCCGTCGGTGCACGTACAGGTATCCCATTTAATTGGCTTTTTTTTATTCTGTGGCTAATGTTTGGTTTTTGCTCGCAACATGACAATGTGGGAGGCACCAAGCTAGGCCTGCTGGCTGCTGGTCCTGGTGTATAATGTAGTTTACTTACGGATTCGTTGCAACTCGAATTTAAGATGCGAGAATTTAGAGACGAATGCAAACTAGCTTTCAAAGTAGGGGCTGCGGTGAAATAACTATTAAGGGTCAATTAAATAAAATTTTTATTTCAAGTATGAGGTTAATTTTACAGTATTGATAGTATTTTACTTTATTTATATAGCAAAATCATTTCTAAGCACACAAACTTAAAAAATAAATGGAGTGAATTGACTTCATTCATACTTACTATATTCAATGTGAGAATTGGTCTTTGATTTAATGATAAAAGGCAAAACTTTCTATGTGTGGAGTTAAATATTTAAAATATAATTCTGAAATTTTTTGTGGATATTAAAAAGTGTTGAGTATCTTGATTTCTAATTATTAATCTTTTATAAAAAAAATTCAAATTTGAAATGCGGAACCAACAAAAGAGGACGGAGGCAGACTATCAAGAGCTAACACAAGATGTTTTCTTTCTTTCTTTTCTGCAACTTCTGATAACATGTATAGGTTTGAGATAGACTTTACTTGAGATTAAGTGAGTACTAGGATAGATATTGATTGATAAATGTAATTATTAGTTGCAAGTGGTAAGAATAATATGTATATAATAATTAGGATGTAAAACTTTTGGTTTCAGCAATTAATGAAACTGGTGGTGTCAAGTCACTTATTTCAAAATAAACTAAAATAAAGAAGTTGCATCATTGTCTATGGGGGACCGAAACATTAAACTCAAATTTTGATGACATAAGTTCTTTCATCACACTTCCAATAACATATGTGATCAAAATAAGTTCTTTCATCACACTTCCAAGAACAAATGATCACATAGTTGCATACTGTTGGTTGTTATCGATGTTGTTTAAAACAGTGGCATACAATTATATAGGAGCAAACAATTAGAATGTGATGTGCTTATCAAGAGGAGTTGGCAAGCACAACTTCAAAAGTTTATTGAATTGTCTTCAAATTGTGAATCCAACTATTTAATGAGTGATGCATGTACATGAATTATTTTGAAAATTTCGAATTCATTTAGTACAAAGTCAACCGGTCAAAACAATAAACCTTTTATAAGTTATTTTATAAGTTGTTTTATGTATTCATTTTTCAACATTTTTTTTACCGCTTGATCTTTACTAAATAAATTCGAAACTTTTAAAATTTTGCACGTGCATACATCACTCATGGAGTTGATGGATTTCAATAGTTTAGATTCGTGGTTTGAAACTAATTCGATAGACTTTTAAAGTGGTGCTTATCAATCCCTTTTGATGAGTACATCACACCCTAGCTTTTCTCATTATATAGCACATGATCGCATTAAAAACATACATGCATATTAAATAATAAATTATAAATTTTTACAGTATATTAGGCACACAAAAATTAACAAAGACTATGTAATTTATTAAAAGTTTAAAGTTATAATATTTAGATTAATAAACAGAGTAGAACTAGGGTGTTCCTAGGTTTTTCAAGTCTCTTATGAACTCAACTCTAAAACTTTATTAGATTGACTTTAAATGACGAATCCG